>CAVNYN010201685.1:0-24036 GCA_963692815.1 Nyctanthes arbor-tristis
TGAATTTTTTTTTTTTTTTTTTTTTTGGGGGGGGGGGTATTGGAGAAGGGACTAGGGAGTTGCCAAGAGTATTTTGATGTTTAATTGTCAACAAGTAAATATGACGCAAGTAGAAAATTTTCTAATATGGCTGGATAACAGTTCAGGGGCGGAACTTGGCTCTAAATTCGGTGGGAGTTAGTGGCAAGTTCAGAACTATTAACTTGTGAGGTGCGACTAATCTATTTCCATTTTTCCCATTTAGAAAACAAACTATTACAAAAAAAAAAAAAAATAGAAGAAGAATAAGAATGACAAATTTTTACATGTAGTTTTGATGCCACTACGAAGCTATCAATTTCACCAAACACAATATATAATTTCATATAATAACGCTAAACAACAAATTTTCATAATAAAATTCATGACTTTTTAAAAATTTTATAGTTTGAAACTCAACACAAAACAAAATTTTAATTTATCTATTTAACAATTTAAACCATCATTAACTTACTTCAAATTATTATTGTCAAATCATTCAAAGAAAAAAGTTTAAACAAAAAGGAAATAACTAAAAAGAAAATAAAAAAAAAAAGAAGAAAGTTCAATAGGGCACGAGACCCTCTAGCACCCAAGTGTCTTCGCCATCGTACCAGTGGCATGATGTGACAAAATAGTGAACAAAATATGTTCGTTTACGACTACATGTGTCCTCTTTCTTTCAAACTTCAACAAATCAAATTCGAATCGCCGACAACGATTCAAGAACAATCTATGATCAGAATAATGTTAGTAATAACTTTATGACGGTTCCAAACGAATTTTCTCGTAAGTGTTGTGGGTGATTATTTGCTCTATTGTTAAGAATGGGATGTCGAATATGTCTAAGGCGATGTCGAACCTGCTAGATGGAGACAAGGTTCTAAACAGCGTAAGATGTGGATTAATGCGTAGGGCGAGTATTGGGTCTAAGAGCCCCTAAGTACAACAATGTGTGATAAAAACGCGATTAATGCGTGATAAAACGTAAAACGTGACAAAGTGTGAAACTCAAACTTCCAGTATCAACGCCATAAGAAAATCACCGGGCGGCTTCCATTATGCTTGCACATAACTTTTGATAAATCCCCGCAATCTTAGGCTGTACTTTATTTCCTTTGATTGGTTCAAAGGCATCAGTATTGCTTTAGTATACTTTGAATGTTTTCACGTTTCTTCTACTTCAATGTCCAAGTTGAAACATTAGCAAATATTAGTCAAATCAATCTTAACTATTCTAAGGTTGATTTGGTTTTAACTTGTGATAAAGAGATTGATAATTAACTTCTTTTTAAAAAATATCTAACATCGTAAAAAATAATTAACATATTTGATTATTTGGTAGTTTTTTTTACTTATTCAACATAATAAATTCGATAAAAGATAGTGTCCAAAAGTATGGACAACTGCGTACAGATATAGTCTTACTGATGTATAACGAGGAAAAGTGAAATGAATTTCACTCTCACAGCACAAAGAAATCAACAATACATCAGATAAATCAATAATACAACCCACATGTGGGAGGCTACAAACTGTAATAAATATAAAGGGAAATCAAACCCGGGACTTCTAGGTCCCAGTGCATTATTTTTAGCCCTCTAACCAAATAGGTTAAGGTCTCATTGGCATATAATCCAAGTATTAGTTAGATTGAGTTTATAATTCAGTTTATTGTTAATCGCCTTTCTTTTGGTTCTATATGTATAGAAGACTCTTTACGTTTTATACGAATCGGACTGAAATAAAATGAAGCTGATTGTGTTTCAATATTCCTTCATCTTCTATCCTTTTTTTTTTCTTTTCTTGTAAAATAAAATGGTGTGGTATCAGTTTGAACAAACCCAAAGCTAGAGGATCAAATTGATCACATCAAAAAGTTTAAGGATGAAAGCGAATAAGTCCTACATTTGGAGAGTTGAAATTGCTATAAATTTAAGAGACACACACTGCAGTCCACGCACCGACCGAGTCCTACGAGGGGGGAAAAAACTAAAATTGCAAAATTCAATTAATTATAATAATGCCTTAAAATTGAAATACAAGATTATTATAATTATAAAATTACTATGCTATGTACTTGATATACTTAACACGCATGATTTATATAAGAAACACAAGGCATAAAATCATTAAAGATCACATTTTCTTCTCACTTTATTTGTTAATATTAGTGAGCTATTACGTCAACTGTTGACTAACACCATTATAGAACTATGCTCCACCGGAAAAACCAACTTGAGAAACTAAAGAACACGAACCAATTGCGAAGACTCGTCAAAATGCCACGATACTAACTAGATAAAAGTAGATAATGAAAGGGTGTTACAGTTATATACCATACCTCCACAATGATAATAAATTTTATGCTTCTAATTACCATGTACGCAAAAACATATGTCACGAGGCCAACATTTGAAGAAGGGTCATTGTTGACCGAAACTGTAGCCACCTGCGAAATAGAAAAAAAAAAAATATTAAATACCCTTGTACGAAAAGCTTTGCATCCAATCTTACAATTTTTAATATCAGGAACATAATAGCTATAAATGAACATATGAATTCCTAAGATAATTCGAAGAAAATGGAATTCCTAAGAGAGAAATTGACTTGGACGCTATGTATATAGACTCTGAAAGCTGCAATGGAATTTCAGTCTCCTTTTTGTATCATAAAATATAGCTTCAAGTAAGGGCAATGGTCAAGACTCAAGAGGTAACTGTTCATTTAAGAAACGACCTCCTTGACCAAACTCGATAAGTATATTCTCATACACGCATAACTCTTGATCATTTTTAACCCAAAAGAAAAAGAAAGTCAAAATCGCACATGAATGAATATACTTTCTCTGAATTCAAAAGAATTATGATGGACGGACACAATGGCGGAGCCAGGAGCTATTATAAAACTGGGCCAACAGGGTGAACCGTATATTACACATCACTAAATTACCTTTACATATAATATATATATTTTTTTAAAAACAAACTAACATGGAAGTTTTTCCAATTTAGGGGGGATTGGGGCCTGGCATGGCCCCCCTAGCTCCTCCAGTAGACTGACACCTCTAAAAAGGCTACGTATCTGTATCGGACTCGGACATGACACTGATACTTTTTAAACACTTCCGTGGCACGGATTTTATAAGCCAAGTGCAGGGGTCTTACTTTACCCACATATTTTTAAATATCTAGAGATACTTTAAGGAGACTCATTCAGTAAGTGTTCTAAAATTCTTGTGTTTCCCTGATATATGGAAAAATACAAAAACAAAAAATTTAATGTATTATTTTGATATTATTATGAAGTACTTAAATCAACTTGTCCCCCCGGCATATATGTGTTGTACATTTACAAAAAATCATGTATTGACATATCTAAGTTGTGTCGTGTCGTGTCTCATATACATGGCTCTGTTGGTGAGACATAGATGTCATTAACTATTAATCAATTGTCTAATTGTCCTATTAGAGCATCTCCAATACAAAGTCAAGGTGGAATGTCTTATATATATATTTGTCAAAGAATATTGACGTTACATTTAAAAAATCCTCTAATGCAACAATATCAACAATGTATATTTGTCAGGTTATTATTAAAGATTCTGAAAAAAGAACGAGAGAGAAATTTTTTTATTGGATAAATTAATACTTGACATTGTCATGGAGAATGTCAATGAGATGACATTCTTCATGATAATGTCAAGCATTTAATGTGCTAAATAAATATTTTTTTTTGTTAATTGTCAATTTATTTTATGACTATAACTATGCATTGGATATGCTCTTACAACCGCAAAATCTCATACTTAGTAAATTTTCTTAGCATCACTAAAGAAGGGATCAAGCCAAAGGAACATTAGTGTATCTGCTAGCTGATATTTGATAAGAAACATGAGAGACAAAGCTCATCAGATTGAACATTCTCAAGAACAAAATGAAAAGTCTGTTATCACGTGTTTCATATGTCCTAAAATAGACTCATCAGTCGTCACGTATATCATCTCATATATAGCTTCTATATATGTTGTCGCATAGATAAGTAGTTCAATTTGATCTAATACCATATATATGACATACTATGACATCACATGACCTTATTGCGTACATTGAAGCGCGCCACATGATCATAATCAACCATGTGGCATGTCTTGATTTACACTACGTGATTAACCACGTGATTAACCACATGGGGTGTCATCGATGCACGCCCTATAGACATATGTTGTCATAGTGTGTTATATGTATGACGCTAAAATAAGCTTAGATAAACAGCTCGTGTGTGTTGGTTTTTGGGGAGTAGTCCGTGATCTATTCAACTTTCAGAGATAAGAAATCAACTCAAACACCCACTTTAACTGAGGACTAGTCGGCTAAAGTGGGTGTTTGCATCACGGAGGTAACTTGTTGACGAAAAAGAAAATACAGGGTGAAATTGGAATTTGAAATCGCATTTGTCTGTTCTTCTTACAATTACATTAACTTATAATAATAATAATAATAATAATAATAATATCTGAAATTCAGAAAATTTAAGGGCAAGAAATCTTTTATATATATATTAAAGTAGAATAGTGGTAACATGTAAATTTTCCCGTTAAAACCACTATCATACTTATATATGTATATTTTTTTATTTATTTTATTTTAATAATTTATACACGATTTCAACTAATTAAGCTTTAAATTAAATATCTGATATCTTATATATATGTTTTTATTTTATACACATTTATATAATATACATAATTATAACATATATTATAATATGTATAAAATAAAAGTTATATCTTGAGTTTGAATTTTCGAGTCTAGATATTTTCTAAAAAAATAAAATAATAAAGAAATAAATATAAGTATATATATATATATCTACTCTCCTGTTTATATATGCTTTTATTTTATATACTTTCAATCGTATAAGCTATCATACTAATATATATTATATATACATATATGAGTTTAGAGATTGGAAGTTAATCTCCAATCTTATATATGTACACATTCCTAATTAAGCTCCAAATTAATATCTAATTTTATGCTATTTGTTATCTATTAGTATTTGATATATCTATTCTATTAGTTTTAAGGCTATCTTCAAAGGTTTTATATATTTTCAAAATTATAACAGTTAACAGGGAAATTTCAAGTCTTGAGTTATTGGGACTTTCTTATCATTTCGATTAAGTGCTTACTCGTGAGATTGATGACATAACAACAATAATAATAATAATAATACATATGGCAATATGGCTATATGTTTACTATATTACTTAATTTATTATTTTGTTGTGAGAACCTATATATTGGTAAAAATTTAACTTAAAAGGATGTAATAGTAATAATACTTAGTGATGATGATTTAGAATAAAAATAAAAAATTCTTTTAATTTTTTTAGAGTGAAAAATGGTTAAAATTAAATCAATTTTAAAACTTTTACTTTAATTCAATTCAATATGATAAACCACATATCATAACACTTATGACTATATTTTTGCTACATTACTTAATTAATTAATTTATTTTTTTGTGGAAACATGTAAAAATTTAAGTTCGGGCGATACAATAACAATAAGATTCGATGATGGTAATTTAGAACTAAAAAAAAATTTTAATTCTTTTTAGAGTGGGAAGTGGTTAAAAATTAATGTTATGGGTAAATCATATAGAATCTATCATTTATTGTAATATTACTTTCATTGGGTCTTTTATAATACGAAGGTATGTACTTTTAGGTTTTTTTTAATAGTAGATTTAGTAAGTAGTGATTTCTTTAAAGAATGTATGTGTAGCCTCTCGTAAAAATTTAACAAAAAATTAAGCAAAATAATATTATTTTGATAATGACAATGATTGGAAATTACTTAAAAAGTTGCACAAATTAATGCCAAGAAGTAGAATGTGACCATAAAACCATATTGAATCGTAAAGTTAGAATGTAACAATGCAATCGTATTGAATTGCATCAATTGAAAAGATATAAGATTTATCACTCAAATGAATATCAAAAAGTTGAATATGGCAACATTATCGTATGTAATTGCATTAGTTGTCACTTAAATAAACGTCAAACGTCAAGAATTGGAATGTGACAACGTATCGAGTTAAATTGCCTCCATTATAAATTTACAAGATTGTTACCCAAATCAATGCTAAGAATTAGAAGATAATCATTGTCAATATAACCAATATTTTGACAATGAATTAGAAGGCAGTTATTAACAATTTGAGCGATATTTTGACAATGAATTTAGATAATCACGTGAATTGCATAAATTAAATTACGATATTCAAAGATTGTCACTCGAGTGATGTCTCGAGACAATAACATGGTTATTAGTTAACATGACTTGAAGCTTAACCACCTAGAGTGTGCTTGGCATGTGTTATGAATGAGTTGTATTATAATACATTTTGAATTTTAAATTTTTGGGACACGTGACGAATTTTACATTTGCATCTCATACGCCCATCATATCAAATAACAACTTTTCAAAATTTAATCAATCAAATTAAACCATATGTCCTAAAAATTCAAATTTCAAAATATATTATAAGCTAATCCAATTATAAACGATACCAAATAGACCCTTAATTATAAAATTATGTTAAGTGGAAGGTCTCAAATACCATATATCAAAATATCATAACTTAATTATAAGATAACACAAAGTATAAGGACCTTTTAACCAATAAACGTATGAATCTCATTTTTCCACACTGCCTTCTGAAGTATACAGCGTCATGTTGTGCCACGTGTCTCATTTTGGTTGGCGGAACTCAGAGGCTTATTAAAACCAACTAAATTTGGATATCTCTAAAAATTATAAATAGGGAGAATATGGGAGAATTCTGTAAACAAGCCATCCTACCTTTTTCTTTCTCTCCCTCTCCACATCCTATGGCCAATGGACATATTTCTTGAGCTCTTCATATCATATATATAAAGGAAAAATTCGTCCAAACTTATTGAGGGGAGAAGAACAACCCCTAAAACCTTCCGAACATTTCGTTTTGCATTTGGATAAGACCCCTCTTCATGTATATAACAAAACCAACTTGAAACATCACTTTGATTGAGGAAAATGAAGGTTTTGAAGGCATTTGTCAACAACTCAAAGAATCTTTAGAAAAACCAAGTTAAAAAAGTGAGTAACTAATACTTTGATTCCCTTTTTGTATTCTTGAAGTTTGATAAGAAAAGCATAGTTTTGTTGAAGTTTCCATGATATGAATGTAGATTTTGATGAATTGAAAAGAAAGATTGATTTATTGCATTTTAATCACTAGTTGCTTTATCCATTTTGTCTTGACTTTGCTTTACTTTATTGCCATACTAGGAGCCATTTAATAATGCAGAGATGGGTGACGATTAGTGTGATATTTGCTTTGCTATTTATTTGGAATTCTAGTTGGTGTCAACTGAGACTTGAATATGGATCCATTTAAATGTATATGGCTATGATTGAATGGAGATTGAATGATATGAATCTTGCGCGCTACGGGTAGTTGTTTAACTAGTGATAGGGCTATTTTGTGCATTCAAAAACTTTGTGCATTCAATGGTTTTCTTGAAAATGAATCTTTCAAAGGAAAGGTGAATCAAAGTGTTTTGTTATTCACAGAGTACTTTGTACTCACACCCGTATTTTATACAATCTTGTAGATGATTGAAGGAGTGACAATTGAGAAGCAAGTCACGAGTTGGAGCATATCCGTGAACGGGAGTAGAGTTTTGCATGTAGTGGAAACCTAACTTTGAAGCTATTATGAATTTAATACATTTTGTATTAATAAGTACGCCCACCTTTCTATAAATGTATTTTTATCAATTGGAAACTTACCTTTTTGTATGACAGCTTTCCAATAATTTGTCTTGACTAGATTAATTTTGCTTGCTTTGGTAATCAATGAAATACATCTATTAATATAACTTGTTGTGTTCTTTACATTTTATTGGAAAACCAAGTTTTAATGATGCTTTAAAAGATAACAAATTTTTAGTTTAAGTAATTAGCCTTATCAAGACAAAAACAATTTGTTCATTTTGTACGTCTCGTCTCCACTATTTGTATTGAAACTTCCGCAATATAATTTATTCACCGAGATAAATAATGTAAGTAAATTGAAAAATTAGCGAGGCGTGACGAAAATGATATCAGAGCACTGTTCCAAGAGCATTACATGCTTAATCTACTCTGCGCGAGACATCAACCAACTGACTTACAAGTAAGTTACTACTTACTAAGCTTATGAATACTTTGTACATTTTTTTCTAGTTTTGTAAGAGTTATACTTATTAGATATATGGTAAAAAGTCATGAGAAATAGAGAAGTCAAGTGATATGAAATATGTTGGTATATATTGACATTGATTTGATCTTTTTTAAGGAGTTAAAAGTTGGAGGCGTTTGATCTTACCAACTCAAGAAACACAAGAAAGTAAACCCCACAAAATAGTAGAAGATAACATTCAAAGTATAGAATTGAACTCATAAAGGAAATTAACAATTTAGAGTTTATCAATGAAAACAAGGAATAATAAATGAGAAAATTGGAAGAGAAAGATAAAAGTTTTTAATTTGATTTCAAGTATCAAGATAACTTTAAAAGATATTATATGACCTCTATCCATGCTACAGGATATTTTGATACTGAAATAATTACAAGAAAAATGAAGAAAAAAATTTAAAGTCACATGTGGCCGCATAGACAGACTGTGCGGCCGTATGGAAGCGTGGCGTACCACGGAAAGCATTCCGCGTTAGACCTACAGGCAATAGATTTCTTTATGGTAACTCGGTGCTCACCACGCGGCCACATAGGTGAATCGTGTGGCCGCATGGTACGTCAAATATTTTTCAAAAATTGCATTCAAGTTCTTGAGCTTTCTGATTTCTTCTAAATCAATCCAAAGAACTTAATATTGCTCTTTGAAGCGTCAAACTCCATTTCTTCTATATGATTGACCCTTGTTTCAATTGAAAGGATTTCTTTTGGCCATTTTGCAATCAAATCTAATCCGGTCTCTAATATTTTTCTTACTTAAACTTGACTTTTGAATTTTTGTACTAATCCCGCTATTGACACTTGAATTCCTTTGACCTTTGATTGTGCAATGGAACCGCCAGTACACGGACCAACTTTGACTTCTTTGAATGTCATCATTAAATATAACTATTGAAAATTTCCCATTTTTGATCAACTCATTAAAGTACAATTTTGGGCAAATAAAGAAATAGATGAATGCCTTATTTTATAGGTTTTGCTTATTGATGTATGTCCAAGAGATGTAACAAAAAGTGATCGATCAAGAAATTCGATTATTAAATAATCTATAGTATCAAATTTTGAATCATAAATTAAACTCAAGGACCGCTTAGAATTTGACTCAAGTAATTGTAATGGATTGATGAAATTGTTTTAGACTAATAGATTAAATGGTCCTGAAAATATTAACACCTACAGAAATTGGTCGAGAACACTAATGAATTTTAATCGTATTTTGATCCCTTAATTTGATATTCGACAACTGAATAGATAATAAACATATATATATGGCAGGGCAAGTAATTTGAATTCAATCCAATTCCTTCAAATTTTGTCTTGACTCATGATTTTTGTTGATTACTAAAATACTTTAAGGCCATATACAAATATGCCTAAACCTTAAAGCATAAAAAATTGTTCATGGTTATGCCCTTTGATTTGATCCATTACCTTGTTCATTGTTATGCCCTTTGAGTTGGCCTATTGCCTCCTTCATTGTTGTGTTCTAACAAACCTTTGCATGTTGTTTCAATATATCTTAGAACACTAGCTCTCTTAGCCAACATTTCCAATGTTCTTCAAACCAAGAAATTTGCTTTGTTGAACTTGATTTCTTGTTAATACAATTTTGAACCCCCCAAATTGTCAAGAATTGCTATTCATCATGTGGTTTCTTTGAATTATTGAAAAGCTCTTGAAATAATATGTTTTCAGTTCTTGCTAGGAAAGACCATACTCTTTTGAGAACCCATTCAGGTAAATTGATTGAATCACTTGTCTCCTTTTGCTAGACCCAATATTCATTTGTATGTCTTGCTAGAAAAAAATTTATTTCCTTGAATACAACACTTTTGCCTAGAAGTGATTGACATTACCTCTTTTCCTCATGTATTGGAAATAAATCTATTGCGCTTTATTTGTTAACGATAATTCTATTGCTTTAAAAATGAGCTCGGAAACATTTTTCCTAGTCGCCTTTTTATTTTGAGACCTTAATTTGTTGTTAACTCTTCACTTGATTCTAAACCTTGTCACACATTATTTTCGAGAATAGTTCAACTATGAAAATTCTCTTTAATAAAAGTGGAAACCCTTTGGAAAAGACGTTCCATTGATATATGACTAGATATTAGTTCCTTGTAAAATTGAAGTTTGGAAGAAAATTGTTTCTCCTCTTATGCTTTCTTTTTCTTGTTCTCACCTACCTTTGATTGTTCTTGATTGTTTACTTGAAACCTTGGAATCTCCTTTGGTCTCTCTATTACTTTTATCACCTTTTCTTGACTATATGCCTTTGTTCAATAGTTTTTGTTACCATTTGATTAAACCCATGAGATTGTTTGATTATTCCCTATCGACAATAGTTCTTCTCACAATTTCGAAAACCTTATTTGCTTGACAAAAGACTTCATATTCCCACCTCCATTCTCTTCAACTTGGTTTGATTACAAGGGACATCAACTCTTCTACAATTTTTTGATTATTTGTCATCTTCCTTGTTAACTTTCCTTATGCCAACGTCCCTCTATTTTATTTGTTATTCAAAACGCCTTTGATATATGAGTTGATATTAGTACCTCGAAGAATTGAAATTTGGGGAGACTTTGTTTCTTTTGTTCTCCATTCTTTTCCTGCTCTCACCCACGTTTGATCATCTTTGGTTGTCTACTTGACATCTCAGAAATCTCCCCTATTACTTTTATTGCCTTTTGTTTTTCACTACATGACTTCGTTTAATGTTCTTTGTTTCCATTTCGATTGAGCTCCTAAGATTTTTGGTTATTACCTATTGACAATAGTCTTTCTTGGAATCTAGAAAACCTTAATTGCTTGATGATGGACTTACGTAAAATTGACTTCATGCTTCCGTTTGTTTTCCCTTCAACTTTGTTTAATCTCATAAGACATAAAAGTTTCTACAACTTTGCATTATTTGTTATTTTGTTACCTCTCTTGTACCCACATCCCTCTATTTTGTTAAAATTTTAAACCGAATTGGTTTTTCTGTAGATAAAGGGGAAATTTTCTAAAATTGATTTAGTTGTCCTTCTATCTGTTTTCTTGTCTTTTTTAGTCCTTGTAATTTAATTTGGAGTTCAAAATGAAATTTACAGAACAAATACGGAACATGAGCTTGAAAATTGAGAACATGCTTGAAATAGTTTTGAAAAGAATACGATTCAAGGAATCAGGTTTTGCTAATTGTTATTGGTAAATGATCAACTGACAATCTAAACCCATTTTGAATAAAGTTTGAGTAAAATTTTAGGTAATTGGATTGTTAAAATTTTTAATATTTGCTCAACCTAATTTTGAACTTATGGTATATTTGGACTAAGAAGGAAAAATAAATATAATTTTTGAACTTCGATATTGAAGATGGATTGACATGGATTAATTACTAGAGCGCCACACAAGCTTTTAATGGTAAAAGAAATGAGAATGCGAAGCAGAAGTAACTCATTGGAGTGAAGACGATTTGATTGTGTATTATGCTTTTGAAAATAACATTTATCGCCTCAATACTTAGCGAATTTCGAGAACAAAATTCATTTAAGGGGGTAGATTGTAACATCCCGTAAAAATTTATTAAGGAATTAAGCAAATGGATAGTATTCTGATAATGACAATGATTGGGAATTACTTGAAAGGTTATGCGATTTAACGCCAAGAAGTAGAATGTGACCATAAAACTATATTGAATCGTAAAGTTAGAATGTAACAATGCAATCGTATTGGTTTACATCAATTAAAAAGATATAAGATTTATCACTCAAATGAATGTCAAAAAGTTGAATATAGCAATGTGATCGTATTGAAATGCATTAGTTATCACTTAAATAAATGCCAAGAATGGGAATGTTACAATGTAATCTAATTGAATTGCCTCTATTGTAAAGTTACAAGATTGTTATCTAAATGAATACCAAGAATTAGAAGATGGCCATTGCCAATATAACCGATATTTTTGAAAATGAATTAAAAAGTGGTTATTAAGAATTTGAGTGGTATTTTGACAATGAAATTGAATAACCACGTGAATTGCATAAATTATGTTATAAGATTCAAAGATTGTCACTCAAGTGATGCCTCAAGACCATAATGTGGTCATTGGTTAACGCAATTTGAAGCTTAACCACATAATTGTAAAATCATATTAAGTGGAAGGTCTCGAATAACATAGATCAAAATATCACAACTTAATTATAAGACAACATAAAGTATAAGGACTTCTTGAACAATAAATGTATGAATCTCATTTTGCCACACTGCCTTTTGAAGTGTACTGGTGCCATGTTGTGCCAAGTGTTGCATTCTGGTTGATAGAACTCAAAGGCTTATTAAAACTAACTAAATTAGAATATTTCTAACAATTATAAATAGCAAAAAGATGGGAGAATTCTCCAAACAAGCCATCTTACCTCTCTCTCTCTCTCCACATCCTATGGTTAATGATCTTGTTTCTTGAGCTCTTCATATCATATATAAAGGAAAAATTCATCCAAAATTATTGAGGGGAGAAGAACAACCCCCTAGAACCTTCCGAACATTTAGTTTTGTATTTGGATAAGACCCCTCTTCATATATATGAAAAAACCAACGTGAAATACCACTTTGATTGAGGGAATGAAGGTTTTGAGGGCATTTGTCAACAACGCAAATAATTTTTGAAAAAATCAAGTTAAAGATATGAATAACTAATACTTTGATTTCCTTTTTGTATTCTTGAAGTTTGAGAAGAAAAGTATGGTTTTGATTAAAGTTTCCATGAGATGAATATGAATTTTGATGAATTGAAAAGAAAGATTGATTTATTGTATTTGAATCACTAGTTGCTCTACCCATTTTGTCTTTGCTTTGCTTTGTTGCCATGTTAAGAGCCATCTAATGATACTGAGATGGGCGACGATTCGTGTGGTATTTGCTTTGCTATTTGTTTGGAATTCGGGTAGGGGTCAACTGAGATTTGAACGTAGATCCACGTAAATGTATATGACCATGATTGAATTGATATTGAATTATATGAATATTACACACTACAGATGGTAGTTTAACTAGTGATAGAACCTTTTTGTGCATTCAATGGTTTTCTTGAAAATGAATCTTCTAAAGGAAAGGTGAATCAAAGGATTTACTCACTGAGTACTTTGTACTCACATCTCTATTTTATACAATCTTGTAGATGATTGAAGGTGTGACAATTGAGAAGCAAGCCATGAGTTGGAGCATATCTGCGAGTTGGAGTAAAGTTTTGCATGTAATGAAAACCTATCTTTGAAGCTATTATGAATTTAATACCTTTTGTATTAATAAGTATGCTCACCTCTCTATAAATATATTTCTATCAATTGAAAACTTGTCTTTCAGTATGACAGCTTCACAATAATTTGTATTGACTATATTAATTTTGCTTGCTTTGGTAATCAGTGAAATATATCTATTAATATAACTTATTGTGTTATTTGTATCTTATTGAAAAACCAAGTTTTAGTGCTTCTTTAAAATATAACAACTTGTTAGTTTAAGTAATTAGTCTTATCAAGACAAAAACAATTTGATCATTTTGTACATCCTGTCTCCACTATTTGAATTGAAGCTTCCGCTATAGAATTTGTTCACCGAGATAAATAATTTAAGAAAATTGAAAAATTGGTGGGGCGTGACAATATGACACTATATGAAGAGATGTGAAAAAATAATTTTTTCAAGAATATGTGGTAGAGAATGAATGTGGTAAAAAATTTATTTTGACAAATGAGCATCATCCACACTCTAGATGTTTCTTAGAGTTCTTATACTATACTAATTGAACAAAGAAATGTGTGTGATAATTTTAGAGTTACATAAATTTTGTATGTTCTCCTTTCCATGGCTTCTTAGTTCTCATATTCATCATGAAATTAAATCCATATTAAAAAATTTCTCATTAATTCTTATTTTTATTAATTAAAAGTACTGTTCTATGAATGACAATTTAATTAGTCTTGTGCCAACTGAAACAATTGTACGCAGTGAAATTGTAATTATTATTAACATATGTATATGAGTGAGTAATACATAATTTTTGATTATTTGGTTCTTTAAATTATCAAGCATTTTTTAGCTAATTATTATATTCCGTGCAATGTACGTGCATACAATCAGTTTTAAAAAAAAAAAGAAAAAGAAAATGGGATTAAATGGGTCGGCTTTGCTTGTGGGTCGTTACTTCAGTTTTCATCGGGTTGTAGCATCCAACTTGGTAACCGAACTCATCTGCTTTGGTTTCACATCACCCAACCCGCAAACAACCTATTTTTACCCAACCCAAATGGGGTACGTCGGGTTTTCGGTTATTATGCCCAAAACATTACGGCTGCGTTCTTTTCCTGATTCAGTTTTCTATTTTTGAATTTTCAATTCATTTTCAATTTTTTTGTTTTGAGAGCTTGTGTACAAATTTTTGAAAATGTGTTTACTTTGTCACTTTGGAAAGCTGTTTTAAGAGATCCAAAACTGGGAAACATGTTCTTTTTGACATTTTGAGAATTTATTTGCTTGCTAAGTAAATTAAATTATTTTGTTCTTTTACTAAACAAAATTATTTTTTCAATGTATCATTACTAAGATTAAAATATAAAAGTTTGTTATGAGGAAAAAGGAAATACAAAAAAAATAATAATAAAATAAATAATAATTAAAAAAATAAATTAACTTTAGAAGCATATGACACATGAATAAAATTAGAAGAGGGAGAAATTAAAGGAGGAGGGACGAAGGGTTGTAAAATTAGATGAGAGAGAAATTGGAATTCCCAAAATAAAGTGTTTTCCTTGTTTTTAATTAAGTACATGTTTTGCTTAAAAACTATCAAAATGACTTTTTATCATTTTTTGTTTTCTTTGTTAAAAAAATTCTTGTTTTTCAAAATGTGTTTTTGAAAATATGAAAGTAAACCCGTTTTCAGTGTTTTAAAAAACTAAAAACGGTTTCAAAACAATAAATAGAACAAACCCAAAATTTTCCTCTACCTTTCTATATATACCATTATATCTCATTAATTGTTTGAAAATAATTCCAATACTTATGTAATTGATGTACAATAATAATAAATACATTAATTAGGGGCATGTACGGAAATGAAAAACTAAAGGTATATCCAATGTGCTAAGTGGATAATTTGTTTGGAATGAGACGAAAATAACATAGTAGACTATCTTTTTGGAAAGGAGAGAGTATCTTAAATACTCTTTAAAGAAAATAATAAGAATCAAACAGCGACTTATAAAACAAAAAGGGACATATAACCCTTTTTTCACCTCGCAAGTGATAGTAGGCCATGTAACTCATATTAAGTTTTTAACTTTTGATTTAATGCTAAGGGTTAATTTCACAAATCGTCCCAATTTTTACTGTTCCGCAAAATTTTTATCAAAATAAAAACTGTACCCCCCATAAACATTTAAAAATATTTTTTAAAAGATTTAAAAATAATAAAAAACTAAAAAAACCCAGCGTCCCCCACCCCGCTGCTAGTAATTCAAGCAATCGGCCGCCGGAATGGTCCATTCCAGTGGCCAAAATGGGGAGGGGGTGAATCCCTCCATTTTACCGCTGGGAATGGCAGTAAAATAGAGGTGAACCGGCAGCAAAATGGGGGGATTCACATCCTCTGGGATGCCATTTTGGCAGCAAAAATGCTACCGAAAATGGCAGTGAAATAGGTGCAATTTCTGGCAGCATTTAAACTCAAAAATGGGGGGAGGGGTTAATCCCCTCCGTTTCGCTGCTAGAAATGGCAGCGTTCACCCCCTATGTCTGCTGCCAGAAAACGACAGCATTTACCCCCATTGCTGCTGTTTTCTGGTAACAAAAATACTGTCAGAAATGGCAGCGAAATTGCTAGTATTTCCGGCAGCATTTAAACTCAGAAATAGGGGGTGAAATAGGGGGGATTTACCATTTCCCTGCCATTTCTAACAGCGAAATAGGGGGATTTACCCCCATTTCTGCAGCCGGAAATGGCAGCGAAATAGTAGCATTTGCTGTCAGAACGGCAGCACAGAGGGGGTGAATCCCTCCCATTTTGCTACTTGGAATGGCAGCAAAATGGGAGGATTCACCCCTTTTTGACTACCTGAATAGTCCATTCCGACGGCCGGCTACCTGAACTACTACTGGCAAGGAGGGGGATTTGGGGTAGGGTAGGGATGGGATGGGGTGGGTTTTTTTAGTTTTTTATTATTTTTAAACATTTTAAAAAATTTTAAAATGTTTAATGGGGGTATAATTGTTATTTTGAAAAAAAATTAGCAAAACAATATAAATGAGACGATTTGTGTGTATTTTTCAAAGGTTGGAGGCTGTGGGGTGTCAAAATAAAGGTTGAAGACGGAATCGAGACTAAACTCAAATGTTGGGAATGATTTGTGAAATTAACCCTAATGCTAATCGGGCTACACTTACTCATAAATCCTAATGACCATCTTTAAATTGTCAACTACAAAGTGAACTAGAATTTCATAAAAGGCAAAAGTCCTTTTAAATCCACCACATCTTCTATCTTCATATAGTTTATTTGACTTTTCATTTAATGTCATAACATTATCACTGGTAGTGATAAATATCATTATTTCTGGAGATATTATAATGAAAACCAAGACACTAAAGGTTAGAATTTCAAATTCACATCCAGATTCCACCAAACAATCTAGCAGTGTAACTGAAAGCGGGTAGTTTATGAGATTGTACTTAAACCAGAGAAAAATTCTGGCAAAAAGAGGAATTTTAAAGGGATCATCGGAAAAGTCAAATCCGGCATGTTCTTAAGAGAATGGAAATAAAAATGTTCAAAGGGGTCTGGAGGAGAAAGGCGGGCGAGTATTGTGATGAAATCCATAAGGTTCTCTCAAAAACAGATTTTCCATCCAACACAACACTACCAAACTAAGCCTAAGTTAGATTGGTTCAGCTGAGGCACTGAGATGTTTCACATCTTGAAAATCGGCTCTTTTTAAGTAATTTGGAATGTTGTTAGGTGTCGGGCTGGTTATCAAACTCATGGATTTCTACTGGGAAACCTCAGCTTGTTTGTTCCGGCTTAAATGTCTCTTCCTAGACATGCTTACATGAATTTGTAAATTTTTAATTAATAGATTGCAGAAAAATGAAGAATACAACATGAAAAAAACAGGGGCATCAAGAAGAGGAAAACATAGAGAGAGTGATTTTCTGCAGTAAGAGTACATTGCAGCAGCAACCAAAGAGATATTCTGGCACGTTGTAAGATTTAATCATAACGGTGCCTTTTTTTTTCCCGAATATTAAATATTACATTCTCTTTTTCTTGAACTCCAAGTGTCGCTCTCAATTGTTGAAAGATTGATGTTGGAACTGTTTTTGTGAAGAATATAATGTCAGCTGCTTGATCTTCGGACTTGCAATACTTGAGTTTCCATTTCTCCATTTCTAATTGGATTTCCAATGAAATGATACTCGATTGCATGCATGGCTGTGAAACTGCTAAAAAGCCATAGCAATGGCTGATTTGTTATCACAAAGTATTGGTGTAGCTTTACCCTATTTCTCCCAATGTATTCCAAAATTCTCTTTAGCCCAAATCATTTGTGAAGTTAATATTGAGGGCTCTGCTTTAGCTAAGGATTAGGATTGAGCCATAGATTGTTGCTTCTTAGACAACCATGAAAACACACCGAAATCGAGGGAGAAAGTATAACCCAAGGTGGTCTTCATATCATCATCAATAAAACCCAACCCGCCCCCCGAACCACTATCACAAAAAACTTTCAAATTTCCTTGCAATTCTTTTCAAATCTGATCCCAAAATTCATGGTTCCCATTGTATACTTTAGTACTCTTTTTCCAACACCAAATTGACTACTCTTAAATCTCGAAAGTAAACTTGCAAGACACATGATTTATATCCAGCATGATACTGTGAAATAAAACAAGTTTTCAACCAATCTTCTATAGAGTTTCATCCACTTTCTTTTCTCCATCATTTTTAATCAATTTCTCGTTACAAACAAGGAAGTCTACACAATTTTCATCTATAAATTCTGAATTTTTTGAGAACTTTTTCAGCATGCTTCTTTGAGATTTGAGAAATAAACCTTCCATTTTTATCTTGATAAATCTCCCCGCCAAGAAAGTGATGTAAGAGCCCAAGTTACTCATTTCATACCTCCAATCCCGTCGTTGAACTCTTCAATTATTTTTTTATATCGTTTCCGATAAGAGTGATGGTATTACCTTGATGTTTCAAGGTTGGTTCATCCTTGCTTATAAAAAATCCATATTTGAGAAAATACTGTACCATGCCCTTGGTACTTGTTTGATAACATGTACACCTTGTTCTCTTCTCTTCTTAGAGCATGCATCTCCTTTGAGCTCTCAATTCAAGAAGGTTGATTTTATATCAAGTTGATACACAATCAACCCTTTTGGGTTGCAAGATCAATCATGAATTCCAAGTCAATGATTTTATATCAAATCATGTTATGTGAAGGATAAAATATATAAACTAATTTCTGCTTAGGGCTATAAATTTAAAGAGCTAAATCGCGGAACCAAACGGAAACCACAATTTCAAAACTGTTGGTTTGGGTATATGTAGACCCATTAATGATTTGGTTTTAATTCAAATCAAACCGCTTTGAAAAGGTTTTTTTTTGGTTTTAATTTTGTCAAACCTTCTCTAACTTCCTACAGGTCAAATTTAAAAGAAAAAAAAATCATAACACTTGTCTTACTCCATGAAATAACCTATTCAATTTATAATAAACCTAATTAAATATAAACACATTTCATTTCCCTGTTGAACAAACCATCACGGCCCCTTCTATTGGTTACTCTATCACAAAGTCTCAAACTTAGATTTTCTCACCTTTGTATTATCCCTCATCAATTTAATGTTCTATCAATTTGTATGTGACAAGTTGAACGATGGTGTTCACTAGAAGTATAAAAAAAGAATTATTTAATTCGTTTCTATACAAATTTTTATTTCTAAATTGCCATCCTATTTTCTTGTAATAGAATCACCTTTTTCTTCTTTTTATCCAAAAACTATCTATGTCATTTTTACCTAATTACTTACCAACATTACTTCTATATTTATGATTAAACGTGACATGATATAAGATACACCTTTTGGCAATTCACAATGCTACAAAATATTATTGAAATTAATCTTTGTACTCTAATTCAAAAATCCTAGACGAATAGTTATATCTTAGGTCATTTAAAATGCACTAATTTTTCCGTTGGCAAACTGCGGTTTGAAATCGCACCAAACATCAAAATTATGGTTTGGTAAAATTTCAAACTCCTTTAAATGATTTCGTGTGAGATTTGATAAAAATCGCCAAAATTGAGGTGTATAAATTACATTGATTAAATACTCAAAACTGTGTTTAAATACTTAAATTTTATGTCCAAAATTGTGTATTTACATGTTTAATTGTTAAATATTAGGTTGCAATCAAAGAAGGAGTGGGACTAATGACTTTGGATCAATTGTGCAAACTTTGTGAAGATTCAAACCAAAACAGGGCATGGAAAGAGTTTAGGGATTAAAAGAACAAAGAAAAAATTTATAGTTGAAAATTGTACATTGCGGCCGCAATAGTTTCTCATTGTGCCCACAATGAAGAAAATTACATAGGAAAATTTGTACTTTGTGGCTGCAAGGTTTTGCACTGTACGGCCGCATAGTTATAAAGGCCACCAACGCAGGTTTTTTCTTTTAATCCGTTTTCAAACTCTATGTTTGGTATTTCTGAGATACGGCTTTAGGACTGTTTTTGGGGACTTTTAAGCTTCTTATAAAGGGATTTAGGTCGAACAAAAAATGAAGAAGAACAATAGAGATATACGAGACACAAAAACATCATAGAAAATAGGGAGAAAAACACAAGAACTTCGAAGACTTGAGGGATCAAGTTCGAGATTCAAGAATGAGAAACTTGGTGCAAGATTTCTTCATTTTATTCAAGATCTAGTTACCTGGGTTATACGCTTTTTTTTTTTATTCATATTTTTCATCTATGATGTGTATATTTTTCTTAAGTTAAGACGAACGATGTAACATAATTGGAACCTTAGTCATCTTTTTCGATACCTAATTCATGCAATTAAATTTTATATTAAATTCTTATTGGTATATTGTTTTGTCTTCATCTTTTTGGCCAATTGATGAATGAATATATGGACTTTTATCGAACTCGAGAGGGGAATATTTAAGTTAGTTTATGTAATAAGAATCATTAATTGAGATAAGATAAAGAAATTTACTTGTAGTTAGTATGGTTACCGTTGGTTGAATTTCGGGGAGACTTACATGAATTTCTTATTACTAAATGCACTTAAGAGTGTTGATAACTCGCTCCTTTAGAGATAACTGAGGGGCCTAATTAAATATGATTAACTAATTTTGAGAAGAGTGGTTAAATATTTTTTTTGAAATTCGATCGGTAATATAGATTAATTATTGCAAGGCTAAGTAGCCCAATTATGGTGAAGTCGTAAGTCTTAACACATATTTATCATATAATTCCCTCTAAAGCATTATATAGATATTTTATTTGCTTAGTTTTATTTACTTGATTATTTTATTTTATTTTCTTTTCTTAACGAAAATTATTAGTTTGCTTAAATAATGTTGGAACTAATAATTTTGTTACTCAATCTGATTTTCGTGGGAATGGCAATCTAAACTCAAAATCCACTTTATCTTTATCATGACCCGTGCACTTGCGGAACATATCATTTTTATTAAACACATCCCTACTTCTACGCCCTCAGTACCCTAAAGATACACTCTCCTATGCTCACACAAATTAAGTAAACGGTTTAATTTCACAAAATCGTCCCTCAACCTTTGAGTTAAGAATCAGTTGGGTTCCCAACCTTTTTTTTACCTCCTGGGTCCCCAACTTTTCATAAATTTACACGATAGGTCCTTTTTGATAAATTTGTCAATAAACAAAAGATTATAGTTATATCCCTTAACTGTTTAATTTTAAAAATAAAAGATTTCAAAATATAAAAAAATTAAAAAAAAACCCACCCCATTCCGAGCTTACCATTTGCTGTTGGAAAACGTATCAAATGGTAGCAAAATACTACCATTTTCCGACAACAAATGGGCGGGAAAGTGTTTCCAGAAATAGTAGCAAAATGCTGTTGTTTTCTAGCATCGCTTAGTTTTTGTTGCCGTTTTCTGAAATCACTTGGGGGGATTTATTTTGGCCACTAGAAATAGCTGCATTCCTACGGCCATTTCCCGTGACTGTTCTTGGGAAAGGAGGAGAGGAGAGGAGAAGAGAGGGGAGAAGGGTGGGTGGGGTGGTTTTTTGTCAATTTTTTGTTATTTTTAATTTTTTTAAATTTAAAAGTTAAGGGATGTAGCTGTAATTTTATTGGAAAGTTAAAGACAATATTGACGGAATCTGTCAAAAAAGACATGTAGTGCAAATTTATAAAATATGGACCCAAGAGCTCGAAAAAAGGTTGGGAGCCTACTTGATTCTTAACTCAAAAGTTATGGACGATTTGTGAAATTAACCCTAAGAAAAATGTAATTGATGTTATTGAAAAAGTGAAATTTATGTTTATTTCTTATTTACTATTTCTTTTTGCTAATTATCTCAATTCAATAATTATACTACCACCATCCCAAAAAGATGGTCTAGCTTTCTTTTTATGTCCATCCTAAAATATTGTTCAGTTTTCTTTTTAAAAGTAGTTGAAATATTAAATGTCTTATATGCTCATATTTAATAGAATTATTAAGTGAAATAATTAACAAATGAAAGGGTATAATACGCAAATAATATTAAAATTTACTTTTCTAATATTATTAAATGAGTTTTTTTTAATCTATGTGAAAAAAGAATACGACAATCTTTTTGAGAGAGGTAGTATTTTGTTAATAATAATATACAATAAATAATGGCATGCTCCCTCCTTCGTATAAAGATAGAAACGAAGAAATGATGGGTAATTTGGTTAAAACATTTAATTTTACATATATTTTTCCATTTTAGCCCTTCTAGTTAATTAATGATTTGGAATTACAAATGAAAAAAGTGGGAGGTATTAATGTTAAAGTGGAATGTGAATGGTCAGTTGCACGTACTGCTAACATTGAACAGAGTAAATTGCTTGACTCATTTTTCCTAATATTTTGGTGCATAGATAGTTTATATGGCTAAATTAACCGGGGACAAACATGGAAGACAAAAATTAAATGCAAGCCCGATACAACAAATGATCTCTTTCTATGGGACAAATGAAAATAATATAGACTATCTTTATGGGATGAAAAGAGTATATGAAAACAAATACTACCTCCGTCCTATAAAGATAAGTAATTTTACGTAAATTAAAAAACGGTAGGTAATTTTGTTGGAACATTAAATTTTATATTTGCTCTTTCAATTTCAACATTCATATATACTTAATTAATGATGTCAGGCCAATGAAGCTTAGCCCGTTTGATAAGGGGACTAGCCTGAGGTATTAGGACTTCTAGGTCCCAGGTTCGATTCTCTTCTATGAGGTATTTTCTACATTAATTATAGTGTGTATTCCCACTATGTGCATGTATGTTTATATTGTTGATTTTCCTAGTGTCATATTTTAGTTGAATAAATATCTATGAGCATTTGGACTGCTATGATACAGATCTATAATTGTACTTAAAAAAATGATGGGAGAATAATTACCAATATAAATTTATTGCGAAAGAATTTGAATGGCTATATGTGGTGTGAATGACCTTAAATTATAAGAATTGAAATTGGTAGAATGTTTTTCCCTAAAGTTTATATATGTACCAAGACAGATTAAATTTGTTAATTAAACAGAGGCAAACATGAAAACAAAAAAATTAAATACACGCTTGATATAACAACTAAATTATATCTATGGACGGCGTTAAATAGAATACTTGACTATTTTTTTGAGACGGAAGTAGTATTTTAATTATAGTGTAAAAGGAAGGCGGGCTTTATATTTATGAGACGGGCGAAAAAGAATACATACTTATTTTTGTGAGACATGAGAGCATACATTAGATTATGACAATTCCAAGTCAACAAAATCTCAACTGAGATTTTTTTGGCAGAAAAGTCAACAAGTAATAAATAAGTAACATAAGCTAATTAAGATAAAATCTTATTAATTATAGCTCGCTTTAAATGTTAAAATTGGAATATGAAAGTCAAAACTTATATCAAAATCTGAATAATCAGAATTTTAAAGGTTTATTATTATTATTATTATTATTATTATTATTATTATGTTTTTATTTTTTGTTTTGTGAATGGTATGCTGGGTTTCAAACTACCTCTCTCAACTACTAAAAACTAAACCGAACCATTTTGGACCAGTTTGCTTGGGTAAAAACCATTTCAACATTGAAGGGTTCTGCATGGCACCTAAGCACCTTTAGAAAGACAGTTTGGTTTCCAATTTTTTGGTCTAGTAGTTTTTATTTATGGCCCTAGTTTAATCCCTAAAAACATTGGATTTATAACACATTTCCCATTTACGTAATTGAAAGGCCACTAATTTCTTTCGTTTACCGCACCAATGACGGGTACCTAGATTTTATTGCATAGAGGCTATAAATAGTGAGCCAGTATCCCAAAAACAAGTGTGTTACGAATAGAGAAATTAAGATGGAAACAACGAAAAAGAAGTTTAGAATTTCCTATTTAGATCCTAACGCCACCGATTCTT
>CAVNYN010201689.1:0-21601 GCA_963692815.1 Nyctanthes arbor-tristis
AATGCATTCAGAAAAGGGGATGTGGCTGCCATGGAGCTTCTCTGGTCTAAGGGTGACCATGTGTGTGTCGTGCATCCTGGTGTCAGTGGCATATCTGGCAACGATCTTGTGATGGGGAGTTGGGAAATTGTATGGGCGGACTATGATTTCCCTCTAGATATTGAGATTAAGGACATCCAAGTTCATGTTAGAGGTGACATGGGGTATGTTACGTGCATTGAGATGGTTAAGAAGAAGACCAATAACTGGGGGCGGCATTTTGCTACCAATGTTTTTGAGAGGATTGATGGTCAGTGGCTCATGTGTGCTCACCATGCATCCTACGTCGACCTGTGAACTAAGACATAAAGTATGAACATTTTCCTTGCTTCCCTCTAAAGAATGTGGTACTAGGTGGTAGAAGTATCGTCTGTATTTGGTGGCTTGGATATGTAATTTCTTAGATCATACATGTTGCTTATTTTCGGAGAAGAACTGGTTTGCATTATTAAAGGTCATCAGAGCTCAATAGCCTTGTACATACGTTTGGGGTACATATGGATAATGGATCTGGTAGAACCTTTTTCCCATCCCTAGACAGTAAATACGCGTAATAGCTTTTCTTGAAATTTGGGGAAACCAAATGATGAAGTGGCCAGAATTAAGCTGCTTGATGAGTAACAACTCTAAAGACCAAAGTTCAGAAGTTGATTGTTGGTAAGCAACATTTGAATTTTTAGGTACCTAAACCAGCATAGGAATAATAAACCACAATCAATTTGTTGAATTTAGAGCACATAAAGTCCCTTTTGGCAAAATTTATTTGAATCAAGGTCTACATCTTCAAATGTAACGGTAGTTACATAAAAAAAAATAATGAAAAAGAAAAGAAAAATACCAACATTTTTTTATATTACTTCTAGTATTTATTCATCGCATAAACTTTTATATTTATTCCTCCGAATGGAGAATTTGTGCGTAGGTGCTGATGTGAAAAAGAACCATTTCCCAATCCCATATGGTAGCTAGGAAACATGATAGTAGTGTGGAAAAACAACCATATACCAATCTTCTTATCATCTCCGAGAGTAGTTTTATGTCACTTTCGAGAGGAGTTACGACACCTATCTCATATGGATATATGAACGCATGTCGTGTGAATTTTCAAATTTACGTGGCGTACATTCAGGCATTCACATGGGACAACAAACAACTCCTGGAAGAGCTAGAAAATTTCCATTCTACAATAAGTGTCGAAAAGCAAAGTTGTAGTTGGGGGGCTGCACAGGGGAAACAAACAGGAACATGCAAAAGAATAAAATGAAAAGAAAAGTTGATAGCATCTTAGTCAAAGAGAGAAATAGCATATGCATTCCGGGAACGAGTTAAAACGATGATACAGCGACAACACACATCCCACTACTCCATAACTGGCTAACAACCAGCAAAAACTATGGCCTTCATGTCTTCTTCACTGGTTGGGAATGTCAAAATTTCAATCTTGGTGACTGGTATTATTTTTACTTAAAAGATATTTGTGCCTTGTAAGTCTTAGTGTTAAGACTTTGAAGCTTGATTGTGCAGAGAACAAAACGAAACTTCAAATATGCCAATAATTACAATTAAATTTATTTAATTGTAAACGTGTAAGGCGTCTACACAAATACAATTGTAACCACCATTTTAATCGTATCCGAACAAATGAATGAATATAAGTCAACAACTATTATAGTCAACTTTAAAGGTAGGCAACTAACTATGATTATAAGTCTTTTTCATTTTTTTTTTTTTTTTTTTTACCTTTACTCAAAAAAAGAAGTCACTTTTTTTACCATAGAGCATTTATTAAATAATTGTCAAATTAGTTCGAGTAAAATTATCCTTTAGACAAAAATACGCAAAATGTAGAATAATAGCCCGCGTTAAAAAGTTGAATATAAATACCAATGGCTACCTGCCTATTTTGCAGAACATCTGATGGCTGGTTGGTAGTCACAAGGTGATGTGAAATTGAGTTTGACTGACATTATCATATATTAATTTATTCAATCAATAAACTTTTTTTTTTAAAAATAATTTATCAAATATATAATATGAACATTATTACATTTAAGAGCTCATTAAATGTAATATTAATATTAAAACGCTTGTTCCGTCAAGATTGTTGTATTAGAGATGCCCTTAAAGCAAAAGCATTGCGCCCCTAACATCTACCAACTAACATAAACAGAATATATTTGAACCAAAGATGAACAAAAATAGCAGCATAACATACGGTACTTTACGTGTAGAAACAAATAGAAGGCGAAACAAAGAATAATAAGAAAAAACAAATGAATTATTTATCTTGTTAATTCCTTCCCAGAAATAGGGTGGACTCTAATCCATCACCTAACACAAACATGGCTGCTGCAGTTTCCCACCAAAACGAGACTGCAGAAGTAATTAAAAAGAACCATATAAGAACCCTTATTCAATTAGGGAACAAGATAAAGAAGCTTGCCACAGACCCTTTCTTGAACCTCGAGCCCAGCAAAAGCATACATAAACCCTTTTCCTTTTTCTCTTTTTCCCCCTTTGACTGGACCAACATTCTTTTATTTTAGCTAAAACTACCCCAAAAAAAAAAAAAATGGTAAAGGAAAGGATTCTTCTTCATCATCTCCTACTAATTGCTACTTGTCCTGTACTACTACTGCTGCTATGAAACTGTCCCAGAAACTTTTACCGTGAGAAATCATTCTACTAGTACCAACCATCCCTTCAACTATTTCCTAATCTTCAAACTTCATATCTGGATTCTTGCAAGAGATTTTTGTGGGGGAAGATCTTGCTCAGTAAGTCCACTCCTGGGGAAGTCTGAGGTCTTGATTGTTAGTCCCTGAAGCTGGTCTTCTATTGTGCCTCTGCTGCGCCACCGGAATGTTATTTCTGTACTTCAAAGCAGCAGCTGCAGCATATGGCACAAAGATGATAAGTTCTCAAGAGTTCATGAAATTCACACTGTAAAAAATATTAGGAAATTGAGCGGGAAAAGTAAAAATTTAGTACCATAATCAGTCTGGAAGCTTCCATGGCCTCTATTCTGGGGGTGTGGCTGGGATTCCATTGATTCCAAGTTCAAATTCAGAGCCTGGACCACTCTATCTGGCAGCAGAACTGTAGAACACCCTGCATTTGCCCAGAAAATACCACACAACTGTCAGCACAAGTTATTAAAGAGAAGATAAACATCTTCAACTAGTATTGCAATGGGAGTGAAATTATCTATAGGATAATAGACCTTTCACCAAACTCACACCACCCATGTGACCAGCGGCAGCAAGAATTAACGTATGACATTAATTGACAGCACCAAATGCTGAATAACATCCTACCAAAACCTCACCAACTACATGAAATGAAATGGTGAATTCTTGACATGCATTTAGCACTCATTAATGGTTATCTTAAGCAAGATAATGACCTGATTTCTTTCGTGCTTCGGTGGGGGTTCCGTATCTTCTGGGCAAGAAAACGCCAGTTCCAGTACGTTCCATTTTACTCCGGGCATCTCCAAGAAACAGAGCCCTCATGCCGGAACCGGGTTGCTGTTGCTTTTGAGATTGTTGTAAAGTAGGCCAAGCATCCATTGACATACCATTAGGTCCCTGATTCTGAACCATCTGCTGGTAGTACTCATTCTTCATTTGCCCAGAAAACCGATTGCCCTGTTGGGCTTGCTTAATCATCTGTTGCTCCTTTAACTGCTGAAACTGTAGAAAACAAAAAATAAACAGCTCAGTAAAAGCAGAAAATGGTCCAAAACATTACAAGTATCGTTTACTGAATTGTTAAGACTTTTACTTGGGTGGCTTGCAAATACTGAAAATTCAGGGGCGTATTGTTCGGGTAAAATCCAGAACCCATATTTTGTGTTTTAGGGTAAACTGCTGTAGCACTGGGTTTCGTCGGCGGAAGATAAAGCCCCTCAACGCCACCTCTTCTGTTGCCGGAATAAAACGCAAGAGTTTCTTCCATCATCCCCATCCGGGCGACCTCTTCAGCAGCCGCAGACAACAAATTCCAGGATGCTGAATTTTTCCTGTTGACAATCGGCGGCGACGAAACCTTCGAACAGCAGTTCGGGCTCCGACGCCCAGAAACGTGGTTGCAAGCACAACTACCCATAACACTGCAGAGAGTAGATTGTGGAGAACCAGATACCCACCGTCCCTGTAAATTAATTAATTATTAATAAAACCCCAAATTGAAGTATGTTTTCGTGCTACAACTATAAACACTTAAAAATATACAAAATCAGAAAAGAGATGTGTACCTTCTTGTTTTCGAACGAGTAACTGGAGTCTTGGATAGTAGATTGAGCCATCTTCCGGGTTAACTCAGTCAAGTAGTCATCCTCGTCGCTCTCTGTCTCCGTAGAGCCCATCACCGACTCAACTGGTGAACTCAGATCCGAGAAAGGACCAAACAAGTTTCCAAACCCATATGAAAAATCATCGATTCT
Source organism: Nyctanthes arbor-tristis (assembly GCA_963692815.1). NCBI lineage: Eukaryota > Viridiplantae > Streptophyta > Magnoliopsida > Lamiales > Oleaceae > Nyctanthes > Nyctanthes arbor-tristis. The sequence continues at coordinate 4,487 of CAVNYN010201689.1, forward strand.
TTTGGTCCGATGAGTTCTATTCTGGCCGCCGACGAGTAGATCATCGTCGGTCAAAAACTGCGCCGGCAACCAGAACTCCCCGTCATCCAACTCTACGGCCATCACACAAATAAATGCAAAAAAAAAAAACTCTCTCCACACAAATACGTACGTAACGGTTTAACCAAGCAGCAACGGAGGAGCCAAAATTATCAGAGACAAGGAAAAATCTGAGAGAGATAAAAGGTGGGGTTTGCTGGTTCTTTAAGGGTTAATTATAGACAGCAATCACACCGCAAAACCCAAGTGTGCTCGCTGTTTCCCACAGGAAATAACGCCGGGTCCCAGAGAAAAATACACAAAACGAAGCGGGTGTATGGAGAAGGAAAAGAGCGGGAGGCGGAGAGTGGTTTTATAAACAGGTGAGTGGGAGTGAGATGGGGAAAGTGGAACGCTCAGAAACTATAAGACCACTCGCATTGCCGGCGATTAATCTCACGCAAGACCCCAAAACGGTTGCACCGTGGTCAAGTACTGGGGCCCGCATCCAAGTCGGCTCGCATGTGCCTGGCTGTGGGTCCACAAAAACGAGTACGGCCTACTACTGCACCGCCATCTTGTTTACAAACCAATTTTAAAATTGTCATAATTCCTCTAATTGAGATTTTTCAAGAAAAATCTCAATGCTCATTTCACCAGTAATTTTCACCAGTAATGATTTTTTAAATTTTTAAAACAATCATTCAAGTTTTTTTGGAATGGGAAAAAATAATTTAATTAAATAGTTAATAAAATGATCTTATGTGACATTTTATAAATCAAATAAACTTTTATCTTATTTGGCAAATACACTAATCAAAAATATTATTTCGAAAAATGACCTACCTCTGTTAATTCAATAATTGGTCTAGTTTTTTGATTGCCGGAGCGTGTTTGAAGTTACTCTTTCTAGACAACTGTTTACTGTTCTTGAAAGATGAATAAACGTTTTACATCCATTAGATATAATTTCTTTAGTAGTTTTAGTTCTATATGTAATTTTACCATAATTTTTAATATTTCTACTTTAGTAATGATTAAACATATGGTATAAAACAATGAATAAAGACATGAAATCCATTATATTCAGTATTATATATTGTGAGAGACTTTTAATACAAAATTCACGTAGAGTTTTTCAAATATCAAGCACACCTTGATGGGAAGGTGGTGTAAGAACAGCCCACCGTGTGTTGGGGAGGATTTCATTTCTATTTATTAATGGTTAATTTAATTAAACATTAATAATGATAATTGTTAATAATAATAATAATAATAATAATAATGGCTTAGAAAAGTAAAGTGCCAACGTGTTGGGGCGTCTCCGATTGGTTAAGAATGGTGGCAGGTGTTTGTCTCCATTCACCCCACGCGTTGCTCTATGCTTTGCATGTAAGTAATTAGATGGGAATTTTTTCCTGAAGTGTTTTTTGATTAATTAAATAAAAAATTGAATTGACGCTTTTGCCATTGGAGTTCCTGTATTGACGAAAATGACCGGGAATTGGGACCCTTAAAGGCTGTGAAAAAATCTGGGCACAGAAGATTTTTGTTGGAAGAGAGAGATGGAAATGCCAAATGGCACAGGCTGCCGCGCCTTGTTTCTACACGACTTTTACGCTTTAACCGTATATTTGTCGATATCCGTTTCGGCTGTTTGTACACTACACCTCCACTAATCAAATAACTAGCTTTCCATGGAAAGGTTTTTTGGTATTCCATTAGTTATTAGAGAATTTTTTGTCTTTTTTATTTGAGAGAGAGGTTTCTCCGGTGATGAGGAAATCATGGAATACATTAGTATTATGAGTAAACAAAAATTCTGTAAAACCTCTACGATTTGAAGATTATGTTATTTTGGAAACTCTAATTATTTTTTTTAATAATGACAATTAAATAGACCAATGCTCGTAGAGAGAGTCTTTAGGATTATTGGCATTTTTACTCCTTTCTACGGCTTCTGTAAGCATTTCCCTCACTTGATAACAAACACTTCTACTTTTGTTCTATCGATCAACATTGCTGGTCATTAGTATGATTTATTTTGCTGAACACAGTAATGGATGATAAAAATAAGAAAAATTCAAATAATTAACTATTTAAAATCAATCTAACAAGTTGGGATTTCACTTGTTTGTCTCGTTAATCAATTAACTAATAATTAGTTATCTGGTGACAACAACTACCATCCATTCCCTTCAAAGTCCTCATCATTGCATGTGAAACTATGTTGGTTTGTGATAAAAGTCCATGTTAACATGTATTTTAAATTGCCTTTGTACATGTTCCTTCTCAGTCCATAATGCATAATCTATTTGTCACTTTGTCTCTTCTTTCACAACTTTCTATAGATGATTGATGATTTCTCCCCTGCCTCTGATTGAGCCCTTTGTTTTTTTCCACATAGACCGTTCATTGGCAGGACATGAGAGTGTCTAGTACTGTGGGAGAAAAAGAAATTTTTAATTTGGGTTTTACACCACAAAATCTTGAGTGGATTTGGCCCTTCTTCTAGTGTAACTCTAATGTCGGGGAAAACCAGAATATAAAGTTTTTCCCCTTTATTCAAGCTTCCATCAAATAATGCAAAAGGGAATAATCTTATTTTTAGGTCCCCCCATTGAACCAAATAATATTAGAGCACTTCCAATGTGACCAAAAGAAAACCCCAAATGAAGGGCCAAATTTGGACCCTTATTTATATTTTTCCATCCTTAGAGCAAGATTAACATTGGGGAAAAAAGCTAATAGAAAAAAATCAGTGGGAAAAAACTTATTTCTAAATAATATATAGGGGAAAAATTGGGGGAAAAAATATGAATTGAACACTTGACGGTATTTTATTAGATTGTAAAGAGAGTGAGAGTGTGGAGAAAATGATATTTTATTGGATTGTGAGTGATAGCAAAAACCTAAATGAGGGGCCAAAATTGGCCCCCTCATCCCCCCTTTTAAAAACTAGGTTTTTACACCTTCACTTCGATACATTATTTGAGTTTTGGTTGGTAAAAAAACCAAAATTAGTTGTGCTCTTGGGTTTTTCCCTTGACATTAGTTGTGCTCTTAGAGTATGATTCCCTTTGTTTACATGCATGTAAATAATGTAAAGAGGAATAACCCTATTTTTGAGTTTTTCCCCTCAAGCGAAATAATATATCAGTTGAAGAAGCCGGATTTTGGCACTTGGGAGGGAGAAGGCAAAGAAATGGCCAAATTTAGCCGTCATTTTGGGTTTTTTTACCTTTGCAATTGGTCTTGCCTTTTTGATTTTTTTCTCTTTTCCAAATCAGTTTTTTTCCCCTTCAAATTTTCACTTTGGGTTTTTGCCCCCACAGTAATCTTGCTCTTAAGAGTTTTTTTATTAAGTGTACGTGGTTGTTCTTCCAAATATCACAATTGGTGTTAGTTTTTTTAAATTTTAAATGGAGCATTTGATTGGACCTAGTGTCGGTAAGAAAATAAGTGTTGCCAACTTTAAAATAGAGCCCTTCTATTTGTAAAAAAAAAATATTACAGAATAAGGTAATTTAAACATCTTATTATATCCCTAGACAAAATAATACTACAATTACACAATAGGTGAGTAAGATGATGAAATTACTTTTTTTGCAAAACATTTTGTAAAGGATTTTTTACAAATAGAATTATAAAAAAAAAAGTGCGCTAGTTGAACAAAAAAAAATCATACGAGTTATATAAAAAAGACATTTCTAGGATCTTATTTTTTAACATATCACAATTTTTACTACTTTTTCCCCCTTTTTGTCAAGGTAGATTATTTAAAAACAACACCAATTATTAGTGCATATACATCTACCTTTAAAAAGCAGTTAACTTATTATTTTGTACCATTTTATATTCTGCTTTGCTCACTTCCAAAATTGAACGAAGAATCTGAACGTTAATATTCCTTCACCAAGTGGAGACAGGGAGAGTGTGTAACTGACAGCAGATTCGGCAACTCAACCTTTCTCTTCCGTCCGCATTAACGGCGCCATGTCGTTCTCATTGCCGGCGTTCCACGTCTGTACATACTCTACTTCCCGCTTTTTTCTCTTTAACAAATGATAATAATTAAATATAAATAAAATATATTATTTGTTTAATGCTCTATATTATTATAATAATTAATTCAGTATGGAAAACAAATTACGAACATACGACGTCCAATTTGGTCAACATAGGATAGCATGCCGGACCCTTTTCATCCCTTCCCATTCAAGTGGAAATATTAATTTCTCAATGGACGAGTTTTAAAAATGAAATGAGAATTTTTTTGTCCCCATTTTGGTATGAAACACTCGAACTCATGAAATGGTATTATTTATTTAGACGGAAATATATTTATATATGCGGTAGTGACGGATTTAAGATTTTCTAGTAACACGGGCTATAATAAAACAAATTGAATTTGACTGAAAAATTCATTACAAAAATTAAAAATTATATATAGAAAAAAGTATATATATATATTTTTTTTGGTAAACACGGGCTAAGGCCTAGCTCCGCCAATGATATGCGGTAGTAATTAAATATTATTTTATTCAAAAAGAAAAAGATATATGTATGATTCTATTGTCTATAATAATAGAAAGAGGCAATAGAATAGATCGGGGATGTATTTTTATCGACTTTTATTAAGAGGGAAGAACTTCTTGTATTTCACTCAGTAGTCTAAGAATTTACATATGAGTTTAGAGACTCAATAAAACAATATATCAGAGTCCCTGAATCCACAGTGAATTTTTTTTTTTTTGGTCATTGTGTGGGTATTCTTAGAATACTATAAAATTTTCCAATCAAGAGGACATTCTTCCTTTTTTCACACATGTAAAAAAAAGACTCACATATAGGTTCATACCATGTGAACAAAAATGATAGAGGGGGAAGACAAATCATACATGCCGAGTGTCTTTGTCTTTTGAGGACGGAGGAAGAGGTGTCCAAATTTTGATCAAACTTATTATTATTATTATTATTTGAACAATTAAACCTCATTGATTATTAGGGGATTAATGTTGCTTCCATATTCCGACAAAAAATTGATCAATTTCAATAATTTTGGCGCCAAAGGGAAGTGTCATTTTCATAAATATATATATATATATATATATATATATGTTTCTTAGTACAACTCTTATCCAAAATGCCCGATTTTGTGATTTTGATTCCACGGTCGCGGATTCTATACAAGTTGCATCGTCCAACTGGATGGCCCCAGCTCCCATCAACCTCCCAACTGCTGGCCAAAAATGAAGAACTTCAGCATCAAATATTTTACTTTATATATGCAGTATATCTGACCAAAAATTGTATTGTCAGTATCTGACTTATTACTTTTTAGTACTAGACTCGATTCATCTTTTAGCTTATCATTACAATTAAACAGTCAATTGTAATAAAGTAAATGAATCTTGCTTCTACAAGGAGAGTAAGCATAGTTAAACGATATATTTGATAATTTTGCTGTCACATATATATTTTGTGGCTGTTTGATTTTCATTTGTGTGGAACATTATAGAGAAATTATAATAAATAGAAAATAAAAAAGAGCATTGGAGATTTAAAAATATTTAAAATGTGCTATTGTAGTTAAGTACGTGTTAAAATGTTGGTGGAAACTATAATTTTTCCACATAGCTTGCCCACAAATTCACAATGGAAGTTTGAGAACTGGTTTGCTGACGATTCCCTAAGTTAGGGACCAACTCTCTAATTTTCCTTTTCGTAGAATTAAAGTCTTCCATGCAATCATGAATATGATTTTGCATCTTCTTTACTAATGCCCAATGATTGCAAAAATTAGTTGGGGTTAGAATTTTATCTACCTTGTTCTTTTTCGATTTGATATAAAATTTTTGACTGACTGGGACATTCTAATTATTGATTAACTTTCTTTTGCCTGTCCGAATTTTGATTTGTAGTTGTGGAGAAATGTTTATAACAAAATGCTAGTGGTGGACCGTGGAGAATCCTAAAAGAATTACAATGGGTCCAACTATTATCCAAAAGTATGTTTGGCGTGGAAAAGCAATCAAAGTTTATATATTGTACATTGTATTACACCATTGCTAACATCATAAGATAATTATGCACTACTTATGGCTCCTTTATGCTTTATTAGTTAGTCGTTAAATGGGTACTTATTTCATTTAGAAATACATGTAAATGAAAATGACTGACTGAGATTTATATAATACTTATGAGTCTAATGAAATTGTACCTAAAATTTTTTTGTTGGTAACATGTTATCATTCATTACTAAAAGTGAATTTGATACATTCAAAGTAATGAAAGTGATACACTACCTAAGGGGTAATTATATTATCATTATGAAAATTTATTATCTCACCACATTATATTTACACCGCAATTAATTGATAATTACACCACAATAATTTTACATTGATATCATAGCTTTATGTATAAATTAATTAAAAAATCATTCTCATCAACTACAACCGATTGAACATTCAAGCACCCCATCAAAAAGAGTTTCAAGAACCCTCCACCACCCCAAGCATTATATCAGTTCAATTTTTTGTCGGAAATGCCAATTATTTTCTCAAGATTTTGAAGTCGAAGATTACGTTTTCCCCTTTTTGTGATACGCGCTTCAATTTGCGATAAAGAAAAGCAAACAAAAGCAAAATAGTCACTAAGTTGGACCCTTTGCGTTTACTCATTGGAGAACAAAAGAAGAGGGGAAAAAAAGGAGGAATGTTCCTATGAACAGCTACTATACTAAATTAGAGGATTAAAATCAGGCCATAAGAAGTAAACCAAGAACCCGATACTCGAACTGGAGGGTCAGAAGAGAATTGGGACGGAGATGATTGTGGTGGTGGAAGGAAAAAAAAATATTATGTTAAACAATATTAAAATAAGGTTATTAGTGTTATTCAACTTAAGGGTTTTTAAGTAATTTGAAAACATGTGGTGCATGTAATAAGAAGTGTATTGGTAATATAATTATCCCTACCTAAATTGAAAGTTGTCTATCCATATACATATCTTTGTGAAAGTAATAGACTGCACCTCATTTGTGTCCAATGACTTGTTTTGACTACAATTCGTTTAATAATCAAATAGTTGTCAAATAAGTGATAAGTAAAATTATAATTTGAAACAACAATGATAATCAAACAAGCAGTTACATGTTGTTCGTTAGATCAGTGGCAATCACTCGTGAAGATTAATTAGCAAAGAAAGAGAGTAATATTACATGCTATGAATCTCAGAAAATTATTTTATTTAAATCCTATTAAATAATAAGTTTAGTTAGTGAATCCTCAATTTTTTTTATTAATTGACTAAACTTATGTGGAGTCTAACTAATATTAAGTAGTAACATCATTTGTCAACAATAAATAATATAATATTAATAATAATATAATAAAACAGCAGTAACATAATTTTAATAATAATGATGAATTAAGTGGTCACGCACGACACAAAGTGTAAATAACATGGGGACATGTCGCCTTGATTAGCGCAAGGTTTTACTAAAGAGATGTTTGATTAATGTAAATGTTTTATTTATTTTATATTTATCTAGCTATTTGAGAGTGATTCAATTACAATTACACACTAGATTCTCACTCGCACGAGAAGTTCACAATTCAAATCATAAATGTCTAAAATGTAATAATATGTTACGATATTAGCACTGAGATATAATACGTGAGTAGTTCGCTTATAAATTAATTTCTTATTTTTCAGTGTTAATTTTGCTATTATATAATAGTTGAATTAATTTTTTTTTTGTCAACCATTCAATCATATAAAAATTAATTTTTCCTAGTCAAATCAACAGTATCTACTGGCTATTACTATAATAGACAATACATTAATCACCTTGCGCGGTAATTGAATCATTTGTTAAACAAATGAGATGTTAAGAAAAATGAACTTTTGTAATAATTAGGATTATGATAGAGATAAAAATAATCTTGTGAACAAACTAATTCAAATTGCAAAATCGTTTAAGGAGGGATATAAATCAGATAATAACAATAAGATAATATCAAGAACTTTCAATGGGAAATATATCGGATTAGGATTTGTTGAGAAAAACCTAGCCCTTGATAAGAGAGGAGGAGGAGGTTGCGTAGTAATCCATCGAAACCGATAGTATCCAATAAGAAGACAAAAACAAATGCAAAAATCAACGAAAAAGAATAAAAATTAGACGTTACTGCATGGTTCACCACCGGAATAATTAAAATGACCAAAATATCCTTACTAAGTGCAAAAATTGTGGTCAAACCTTATGGCAGCACATTTTATTTAATTAATATATGGATGTTAAATATTTCTTGAACCTCTACTACTCATTTTAAACACCCTAATGTAGATTCTGCAATTCGAGAGGAAAAGTTTGGCCAATTTTCTCATGTTGCATACAACTATATAGTGCTTGCTTGGCAATGGGTCGTGAGCTATTTTTGTCCGTCGAACCACTTGTCAAGAATTAAACAAAAGGGGCGACGAGCAGGCTTAAATTGCAAATAGTTTTGCACCATCGCTCATAGTTTGCCATGAACTCAACTCCAACATGAATAGTTCGCTGTAACTATGCTTAGACACGAAAAAATGAGCTGAGTCATTTTGATTCACTTTTTTGACACCCCTTTTTTGACATCCCTATGTTTCTAATCTCTAACACAACTTTTAATTTAATAAGGAATTTTGTTGTTATGCACAATACTATCACTGTAGACAAAAAAATGTTCTCCGGCCATTCAATCACTAGATTGATGCCCCTGAGACCGATTTCCTTTACACGGGGGTTTTGCTCTACTTAACATAGATTTAGGTCTATTTATTGTATTTTTTTTGCATTGTACTTTAAAAGGACTTATATATATATGCGTATTTATACTGCTAAAATGCACATTATAATTGTAGTTTAAAACAATAACAGATATCATAATAACTAAATAAATAAGAACACTAGTAATTAAGCATGATCTCTTGTCAGATTACATTGCAAGATGCCAAATTATTGGTAACCCACATTCCCAATAACCACTTATCACATAGGCGTTTGACGGTATAAATTCTGCTAAACATATCGTGGAAGATAATTTTACCAATAAAGCTCCTTCAGTTTTAATTAGGAAATTGCACAAAACGTACGTATTTGAAGCGTCGTTTTTATAAATGATCAATTTTCACGATCCTTGCAAAAATATCCGCTTCAATCCCATCCCTCACAAACTCTAATCCACGCAAATTTTCGTCAAAACAACCAGTTGGCTGGTAGCGATCTGCACGAAATTGGATGCCTTTGCAAGTTGCAACGCCTCCTCAACGAGGCATTGTCTCGTAGGAGAAAAATTTCTAATACTGTAAAAAATACTGTAAATTCGTACTTAAATAAGACAAAATGAACGTAAGGATCCTAATTAATCAATTAACTATGTTCCATATATCCACCTATCAATTCTCAATTTACTTGAAGTACATGTCAATGCCAATATATGTGTATATATAGTATTAAAAATAGAGTACTGAACATTCAATATTTCTTTTATATACACGCGTGCGCACACAGACAAAATTGGTGGAACTTTGGGGAAGAGAGTCCTGAGACTGACCTTATCCTAGTAAGAGTACTCTTTACCACTTAAGTTATCACCTTTACTCTGAACTGTCAATATTTCTAATAGGGTATAAGAAATTCACCCGTCTCATAGATAGGACCTCGTTTGAGGAAGTGCGGCTCTTAGAGCAAAATTAATATCAAGGGAAAAATGTCAGGGGAAAAAGGTCAAAGGGAAAAAAATTAAAGAGAAAAAAGCTAATCTCAAATAATGTATATGGGGAAAATTTCGTGATTATAGTGTTTGATGAATTTTTTTTATTTTTTAAAACTTTTTTACGAATTATTTTGCCATTGCATTTTTTTTGTCACAAAATTGATATTCAATATTTTACAAAATATTATTCTTTTAAAGTTATTATATATATTTTTGAAGAAAAAAAGTAAGGGGGAAAATGGTAAAAGATGGGCTAAATTTAACACCTCTACCCAATTCCCCCTCCAAACTAACTTTTTCCCCCTTCCCCTAATACATTAATTGACTTTGTTGGATGTGCTCCTAGAGCATCTCTAATCGAAATGTATAGTGTAGAGGTGATCTAGTGATTATAGTGTTAGATGAAATTTTATTTATTTTTTAAAACTTTTTTATAAATTATTTTGCCATTGCATTTTTTTGTCATAAAATTGATATTCATTTTTTACAAAACATTATTTTTTTAAATTTATTATATATATTTTTGAAGAAAAAAAGTGAAGAGTCAAGACCTTTGTCGTCTAATGGTATCCGTGCTGATTGTTTATCCCCTTGGTCAAGTCTTTGATTTCCCTGCCCTACAATCTCCTTGTAATGTCAGAAAGAAAAAAAAGTGAGGAGGGAAATGGTAAAAGATAGGCTAAATTTAACTCCTCTTTTACCTAATTCTCCCTTCAAAATAACTTTTCCCTCATTCCCTAATACATTAATTGACTTTGTTGGGTGAAAAAACCCAAACCGAACATTAAATGTGCTCTTAGAGCATCTCTAATGGGAATGTATGGTGTAGAGGTAATGTAGAAGAGTGATAGAGCGAAGATAATTATTTTAATTAAATAGGAATAAAATGAAATGTATGGGAATAAAGAGGGGAAAATGAAAAAGATGAGAGAGACGGAGATAAATTAAAAAATAATGTTAAAATAGTAGTGGAGAAGGTGGACGTGAATGTGTGTTTGTGGACTTTGCGCGAGATGAAAAAGGAAAAATGAAAAAAAAATTGTGTAAATAAGAAAAAATTGATTAAAAAAATAAAAATAGTTAAATTTATGAGACCATATAATTTTTTTTTTTCTCTTTCACTATCTTACGTCAAATGGACTAAGCCCATAAACCAAATGATTAGAGATGCCCTTACTCATCTCCTTCAATTGGGTAATGAGTAGGGTTGGGTTAAATTTGGTGTGACCTAAACCCATATCTAAAATATTGGATTGATGAAAGTAAAATCCAATCCGACCGAATTAAGGAATGAAACCCAATAAAATTGATTTTGTTTTTTGGTATTCGAAATAGTTGTAATTTTTAATTATCGTTTATTTTAATTTTAAATTGTATTATCACAGTATTGTAAGTTTATAAAACTTAGATTCTTATTAAAAATTTTTGAATATCATTTCATAGACGAATTTTATTTCTTTAATTTTTCTATATTTATTTATTAGTAAATTAGTAGGTGGGTTGAGTCAAGTTTAATTGGCTTATTATTATGTACAACCCCCTTGCAACCTGATAAAATCTAAATCTTAAAACCCGGTTGGGAAGTTTTTGGCACAACCCTATAAAAATGGTGATTTTTCCAGTAAATATTAATGATAAAAATAAACCGTAACATCAAACTTTCACATTATACAATGGCTATTTGTAGAAGTTTGTACATTTAACACACCCTACAAATTCTTGACATTTTCACACCAATGCCGATCTCCACTTGTGTTTTTTTTTTTGCAATGTGACATGCAAAGATGCATGCCATATCGGCGTTTGGAGATATTTTATCAAAACCTCACTCAACATACAATTATTTTAGTCAAACCCTTGTAATAACATGCTTATCATACAAATCCCACACATTACATATAGAGTAGTGTTATTTATCTAGACTGGAGAGTCATCATGATCTCTAGTCTAGTTAGTATTTTTACATTAGAAGAGTGATGAGTAGATAATTATAAATACATGGAGATATTCACTCATTCATTATCTGATGAGAAAATGTCAATTAGTCTAGAGACTTGACTTTAATTTAGATAAATAATATTATTCTCATATATATATATATATATATATATATATAGAGAGAGAGAGAGAGAGGTTCTCTTCATTTGGGAGCATTGGCGGCTGGAAGAAGAGGCCGATAAAATTCAATCAACTCTTCTCTAGGGGGTATGTTTTCTTTTATGATGCTGCAACTGAGGCATTCATCTACCCATTTACTTAACCTCGGAAATTTCTCTCTCGCCATCACTTCTATGCTGACGACTTCTTGGAAGACTCCGACATGATCATGTTACCCGCGATATCGACCAAGCCCATAGTGTCACCTCCCAAGAATTTCTTGCCTTTTTACAGTGCACTCTCAAGAAATTTCAACGCTTTATTAACTTCTTCCTTGGCTTTCTCTTGCTCCTCCCCGCTACTCCGACATGCTTTCAACATTGGCGGGAAACACTATACAAATTAACGACGAGAAAAAGCACAAACATATTAGAACAAAAACTTTTTGGACCAATACGGTATATATATCATCAAACCCAAACACTAATGCATTACATATGTATGAACAGCAGAACGGGTCTATCAAACAAGCCCATACCACTGGGTGGGCTCTACCCTCTGTTGAGAGACAAATATCCCACGTCCAAAAATTACTAATATATACATAAATCTCTACTGCTTATTCTCATAAAAACTATTTCAATTTGAAAATGAAAATGGTTTTAACTGCCACCTTTGTGCTCGGTTCACCAACACTTTGACGTAATCTATGTTAAATTTTTTAGACGACATCAAACAAAGAAACAATCTATGTTAAATTTTTAGACAATATCTATGTTTTATAACATTTCTAAGAGGAAAAAATGATGACAAGATAAAAACATACCTTTTCATCCAAGAACTTGGCCCAGAAGCGTGCGGTGGCTCTCTTATAAGGATCGTTAGGCAAAATCGAAGGACCATTCCGGGTTTCATCGATGTACTCAAGAATCACCAAAGACTCACAAATCGGCTTGCCATTGTGCAATAGCACCGGAACCTTTTTGTGAACTGTGTTGTGCTTTAGCAACAAAGCTCACTTATTGAATAAATCTTCCTCAACATACTCATATTCGACACCCTTAAGTTTCAGAGCAATCTCAATTCTCCGCGTAAACAGGCTAAACCACGCTCCAAACAGCTTAACTTCTCCCATTTTGCTCCTCAAATTAGTTTCTCTTTTTTAGGCAACGTAATTCTGCAGGTTGAGATCATTATATAGAAGGAGCCCAACTTGTTGGCTAAGAAAAAAATGAATGTATTCAAATTTTACAGATGACTTGATCTCTGTAAGCATATGTATCTTGAACTTTCTGTAAAAATTGATTGAAATTGAATCGTGGCATTACTTTATTGTGCATTATTGAAGTAGTGTCCAAACAGTTTTTGACCATAAATAATAAATTACTCAAATTGATAATTAAATTTTCTATAGGAACAGATCGGGCTCCGAGTTTAGAGCCCGACTACCAATCATAGGGGCTATGTGTATTTTAAAATACACGTGACCCTCTATAATTGGTGATCAGGCTTCAAACTCAGAGCCCGATCTGTTTCTATAACCTGACTGAATTGATAATACCTAACACCACGATTACTTAGATGGGTAAGTCACAAATTCCCTAATTAAAGAACAAGTACATAATACATTTCTCACTAAGTGTGTTGATGTGTACTTAGTTCGATTAATTTTTAATTTCAAAGAGAAATGAAACGCTAAAATAAGATTGGATATAATTGACTTGTTATAATTAATAAACCTCGACTTATAGCACTTGATTTCTTAAATTGATTTTATTCGTAAAGGAAAAAGGTCATAACACCTTTTATTACATAGTCGTTTTGTGTTGTCACAACAGTATAATTAGTACATACTAGCAGCTTGAAACCGAGGCTGAAAAAATTCAGTCAACTCATCTCTAGAAGGTAGACTTCCTTTTATAATGGTGCAATTCACGAACTCGTCTATCCATTCACTTAACTTCGGAAATTTCTCTCTCGTCAACACTTCTATGCCCGCGAGTTCTTGCAGAATTCCGAACCAATATGCGACCATATTGCCAACAATATCAACCATTCCAACATTGTCACCTCCAAAGAATTTCTTGCCTTGCAGTGCACTGCTCTCAAGAAATTGCAAGGCTTCACTAGCTTCTTCCTTGGCTTTCTCTTGCTCTTCCCCGCTAGTATGACACGCTTTCATCATTTGCTGGAAACACTAAATAAAAACACACAAGTAGATAAATTATAAGGTGATAAGTTGCCGCAAAACAATCAACACAAGCGATACAACACATAATCAGCCAAGTCAGAAATATCCACATGTAGTTTTAATGTTTTATAAATGCGTGACAGCTTTTGATTGGTCGTTGAACCCCCTTATAAACCCCTATTTGGCTTCACAGAAAATGGTGTGTATATATATGGGGGCCAAAATAAAATTCATAATTTTAACTTCACGACATTTGTTGCATAACAAAAATAGTCGATCAAACTTATATATAGACAAGAAGAAACGAGAAGAGGAAAACTCACCTTTTCATCCAAGAACTTAGCCCAAAAGCGCGCCGTGGCTCTTTCGTAAGGATGATTAGGCAAAATCGAAGGGCCTTCCCAAGTTTCATCAATGTATTCAAGAATCACTAAAGACTCACATATTGGCTTGCCGTTGCGCAATAGTACCGGAATTTTCTTGTGAACGGGGTTGTACTTTAGAAGCAATGATGACTTGTTCTTCAAGTCTTCTTCTATGTATTCGTATTCGACCCCCTTGATTTTCAAAGCAATCTCAGTTCTCCGGCCGAAAGGGCTATCCAACGTGCCGAATAACTTAACTAGTGCCATGTTACTCCTTCAGTTGGTTCACTATTTTCTGCTATATGTAAGTCTGCAGGTTGCGCTCATAATTATATAGGGGGCTCCTAACTTGTTGCCCAAAAAAACTAAGTTTGGCGATCTTTATTTTTTCTATTTATTAACTCACTTACTATTGATTTGACAATTACTCAACAATCACTACATATTTTAAATTTTAATTAAATCTCCACCACTTATTTTTATTCTTTATAAATTCTCTTTAAAATTCTCTTTATAAATTCACTTTATAAACTTAACCAAACGGCAATTGAGGATCAGTTGACGTATGGAGTGATCTCACAAAAATTGTTCTTCGGCATTTGACTTGGATGTGTGAACCCTCTGTAAAATATTGGTGAAAGTGATGACTTGGAGGTGTCCAGGGAACATTTGACCATAAATATTATTTTTAAAGAAATAATGCCAATTGCGGAGAGATGAAAGGGCATGATTACGACTAGCTAGATTAGGTGGCAGATAAAAAGAAAAAACCTTGTAACCCAAGTTAGAAAACGTTATTTGTAAAACAATAATAATATTATTATTAACAAAATGTTGAAATTATCCGGTTGTATCAAATATTTTGTCAATAATTTTTGGGTTAATTTCACAAATTGTATCCAATCTTTGAGTTAAGAATCGACTAGGTCCCTAACTATTTTTCAACCTTTTGGGTCCCACAATTTTTTTATAAATTCGCACACTAAGTCATTTTTGTCAATATTCCATTAATTTTTTCAATAAAATGATTGTTTTACCCTTAGCTTTTAATTTTTTAAAAAATAGGCTTAAAAATAATAAAAAATAAAAAAAAGAAAAAAATTCAATCCACTTATCGGAATGCTCCCGGAATTCCGGCCGCCAAAAAAGCGAAGGTGAATCCTTCCCCATCTGCTGTCGGAAATGGCAACATTTTGCTAACACTTTCGGCAGCAAATGAGGGGCATTCACCCTTCCTTTTTGGCTATTGAAACGACAGCTAAAGTACTACAAAAAATTGTAGCACAAATTGGGGGGCGGGGAGACTCGCACCCCAGTTTGTGTAAAATGAGGAGAGACTTCCCCAATTTGTACTGTTATAAGCAAATTGTTGGGAGAGTTTCTCCCACTTTTTTTGCCGCCAGAAATGGCATCAGAGCGGCAGCCAAAAAGAGGGGTGAATCCCCTGCATTTGTTGCTAGAAATGGCAGCATTTGATAGCAAATGCGGGAGATTCACCTTCTCCTTTCTTGGCCACCGGAATTCCTGGGTAACTGGAATACTGTTGGAAACTCTGGCGGCTAATCTTGGAAGGGGGAGAATGGGGCATGGGGTGGGTAGGGTGGGTTTTTAATTTTTTTTATTATTTTTAAACTTATTTTTTTTAAATTTAAAAGTTAAGGGTAAAATGGTTATTTTATTGAAAAATTAATAGAATAGTGACAAAAACGACTTATCGTACGAATTTAAGAAAGGCTGGACCCAAGGGGTCGGAAAAAAAATTGAAAACCCTACCGATTCTAAACTCAAAAGCTAGGGACGATTTATGAAATTAACCCATAATTGTTTACAAATAGCATGAACCTACCTAGTTAGCATTACTCTAATATATTGCTTTAAAAATACCCTACTTTTAAAAGTGAATTTTCTAAAGGACCAATGTTGTTCCAAAAAAAAAAAAAACAGGAGAGAGGTTTTCGAGAACCACATGCGGTTTTTAACTTTTTGTGGCATTAGTGTTGATCCCTTTGATTCCTTAACAAAACTCGTTTCAAATATGCATAATAGAGGAACTTTTTATGCTTATCCACACATCTAGCAGTAATAATAATTAACTCTAGAAATATTCGCTCAATATCAACTCTTTAGACTTTAAACTATTAATAATGTTCAAACATTTGACATGTGATACTTTAGTGGCGCTATATAGTAATGTGACATACTATTACATCATTACCACCCTCACTTCAAACCATTTTAGCAGCTAATATAATATAATGCTATATTATTCGTATGGTATTATAATGACACCACATCCTTAAAAATTTTCATTCAAACTTTAATGTACATTCAAAATTTAAAATTCTACTATTTACAAGAAAAGTTTACAGGACGCTCTACAACCAATGTATAACACGTAGGAAATCCGCAACCTATAGCACTTGATTTAGTGAACTGATGTAATTCGATAAGAGAGAAGAGTCATGATGCCGTGTATTATTACAACATATACACTATATATAGATAAAATAAGCTCCTTAGACTTTTACTCAAAATCATAGATACTAATACATAATATAAGATAGTTTTTCTCTTCATTTGGAAGCATTAGCAGCTTGAAACCGGGGCCGAAAAAACTCAGTTAACTCATCCCTAGGAGGTAGACATCCTTTTATGATGCTACAATTCAGGAACACGTCTA
>CAVNYN010201690.1:0-111781 GCA_963692815.1 Nyctanthes arbor-tristis
CTCTTAGTTCAGTTCGGTAGAACGTGGGTCTCCAAAACCCAATGTCGTAGGTTCAAATCCTACAGAGCGTGATTTTTTCTTTGTAGATCGAATTAGACTGAAATAGATTTATTCACTTGCACAGCAATCCGAATTTGACCTCCCGTGGATTAAAGAGAAAAGAGGAGGAGGTCAATCAAAAAAAGAAATGTTAATTAATCAAATTGTTTGAGTAATAGCAATGATATTTCCCAATATCATGCTAAGAATAGCTAGGATTTTCAGAAGAAGATGTCATTCGTTTGATGAGAAATAAAAAGGAATATCGAAAATTCAAGTGGCTGAAGCTGAAGCAGCTACTTTCGAAGTAACAGAAAGAAAAGCAACGACTGGAGTGGGCATAGTTATATTTTGACGATGATCGAATAAATACTCAAGTTTGCTACGTTATAGGATTGATGATGATTGAGTAACGACTCAAATTGCATCAGTTATGTTATACGATTAAAGATCATAGCCTAAATGATGCGTAGAATGAAGATATAGTACTTGATTGATATAACTCAAAGTATAATAACCTAATTATAAATCATGTTAAGTAAAATGACTCAATTAACATGAATCGAACTATTAGGGCTTAATTATAAGGCAACAATAAGCATGATTTTGATTGAAGTGGTCTATGAGACAAACATGTATTTTGATGCATTGGAAAAGAAAGATTGATTATTAAATTTGAATCACTAGTTGATGTTCTACCCGTTTTGTATTGAATTGTTCCTACACTATGACCTATTCAATGATCTGGGGATATGGAATATTAGTGTGGTGTTTGTTTTGAATTGTTTGGAATTTCGGTAAGGGTCAACCGGGATTCGAATGTGGATCTACTTAATTGTACATGACCATTATTGAATTGATATGAACCTTGCGCGCGCGCACCATATGTAATAGTTTAACTAGTCATAGAGCCCATTTTTGCATTGAAAAGCTTTGTGCATTGAATGATTTTCTTGGAAATAATCTTTCAAATAAAAAGTGAATCAAAGAGTTTTGTTACTCACTGAGTACTTCGTACTCTTTCCCTTCTTTTTACAATTTTGTAGATGACTAAAAATATGATATTTGAAAAGTAAGGTAAGCCAGGGTTGGAACATGCTTGCGATGAGAGCAGAGTTTTGCATGTAGTGACAACATGTCTTGAAAAATATTATGAATTTAATACATTTTGTATTGACAAATATGCCCATCTCTCTATAAACGTATTTCTAATTTTATATAATATTGACAATTTACCTTCTAGCATAATAGTTTTCTAATAATTTGTCTTGAAAAGATTAATTTTGCTCGTTTTGATAATCAATGAAAAATATCTTTTAATATAACTTGTTGAGTTCTTTACATTTTATTGACAGATCGATTTACATTGATTTTTTAAAATATAACAACTTGTTAGTTTAAATAATTAACTTTATCAAGTCAAAAGCTATTTGTTTGTTTTGTACGTCCTGTCCCCGCTATTTATATTAAAACTTCCACTACGGAATTTGTTAATCAATATAAGATATTTAAAAATATTGTAAAATTAGTAGTGAATACGGAAATTAGTTATTTTTTTAGTTATATATTTTAGTTCATGTAGAAAGTGAGCTTGGCGAATGGCACTATCAGGTGCTACAAGGCTGATGCTTAAAAATTTTCATAAATTTTTGATGATAAATTACAAGATTAATGAAACAATAAAATTGCGACAAGAAATAACAACATTAACCGGCTCGTTGAGATGACAATAATGAGGTTGATTGATTCAGCACTAGTTATGGTAATTTTAATGTAGTGACAACTGTCTGGTTTCTACGAAATGACGGTAAACGTAAAGAGATTGGTTTCTTTTTCTGGCGCCTGATGATATATAACGCCTAAAGGTTACTACTAGCTATGGGATGAAACATCTTGTCTTGTAATATGTGCAATGAATGAGTCCATTTCCCTGCGAGCAATACCACCTTTCTTAACTGATTGCTTTACCGAATCACTTAACTCTGCTGCCCTCTGTCTTATCTCTTCTCCTTCTACTGAATCCATCAATCTTCTTAAAGCCATCTCGACTTCAGTTGATGACACGACTTTGTTTTGACGAGCCCAATCCCGTACTTCGAGGCCGATTTTTAGTACCTTAGTTATTAGGACGGCGTTTCTTGGCTGGTCTGAATGCATCGGCCAGGCCGCCATTGGCACTCCCATGCTGATGCTCTCTATACATGAGTTCCATCCGCAGTGACTCATGAAACCGCCGGTCGACGGGTGGCTCAGAATTTCCAACTGGGGTGCCCAGTCTCTTACAATTAGTCCTCTTCCTTTAATCCTCTCTTCGTACCTGTCGAATATGTAAGATTCAATAATGTTGAGTGAAGTTCTTGTGTTCAAATCCAACGTCAAACGGGCTTCAAAATTCGTAAGATTTTTTTATTAGAAAATGACAACAACTCAAGAAAAGGTGTTTTGTTAATACCCTTGTGGCAATGGAGCTCTCCTGATATCTCCTTCAAATACATCTCCTTTATCTGCATCTCTCAATACCCATATGAACCTCTGTTCGCTCTTCTCCAACCCGAGAGCCAGCTCTCTAATTTCTTCGTCGGACAATGAAGATGTTGATCCGAACGAAACATATATCACTGAATTCAGAGGTTGTTTGTCAAGCCACTCTAAGCATCTGTCATGATTGTTTGTGCCCTTTTTCTCTGGTAACTCCATTGGATTAAATGGTCCAATAGCCCAATGTTTGTCTGTGCCTGTTGTTAAAAAAAAAAAAAAAAGGATAAATAAAAGTTCAAGTTAGAATTTAAAGATTCAATACATTTTGGCTTAGAGCCCAAAATTAATCTTAAACAACGAATTCAATCCATGATTCAGTACCTGCTGTCTTTTCTTTTGCAAGCAAATCAAGATAAAGCCCTTCGACTACTCTGCTCGTATTGTGAAGATCTCCGGAATTGAATTTCTTCGCATCTGTTTGCAATTTTGAAAAATTTGAAAACTCAGGTGGAAAGCAACTTTCTTCAGGAGGAACTTCTTTCAAAGCCTCAGCTTCAGGCCCGATATCAGGTTTTCCGGCAGCTTCCCAGTAAAACGAGTACAAAGTAAAAGCCGATGTGCTATTAAAACAATAGGATTCGGCATTCGATATAGAATCTATGTCTTGAACAACATAAGCCATCAGAGAGTCATAAATGACAACTACTCTTTGCACAGTGCATGAAACTCTGTTTACGAATTCGTAAACAGGTTCGCGTAGATGAACTGATGCGTAAAGTGCCGGAAGAATTTGAGAGGGAAATTTAGTGGGAGCATTAGGATCAGGGGGAGGGTTGTGAAATGGAGGTGTTGGGAATTCACGGAAATGGATATTGGCAATGGCCAGAGGGTCCCAACCGTTGGCTCGGGTCTTCGCCTGGCGGATGTGCACGGCGGCACCAACATAATGGACCGGTATGTTGTAGGCGGAGACGAGGCGGGAGAGGTGGAGGAGCTGGTTGAGATGGCCTTGTGCTGGTAGCGGCACCATGACGACCGCCACCGGAGCCGCTTTTATGCCATTTTTGTAACCATTTTGGCCTGCCATTCTATCAGTTTTGATCTACCCAAACAATGTTTTAATTTCCAACTATATAACAATAGTCAAGCGATAAAGTCAAAGTTTGCCAACTATACTAGTAGGAAAGCGCTTACGTTAGCTCGTAGCTGCTGTTGTATTATAATAATGAAGACTAGTTTTATTTATTAAATGGGTGGAATAATTAACCATTTCTAACTTTGATTTGTAATAAAAACAAAGAGCTTGAAAATACGATAACAATTATTTTATTAGATGATTACAAGAATTTGCAGGATTTTCCATGTTCAATTCGTTATAATATAAAGTTATCAAATTTCAATGATAAGAATTTGCGGGATTCTCCATGTTCATTTCGTTATAATATAAAGTTGTCAAATTTCAATGATAAGAACAATTTTGATTTCCCCCTCAATGTTTTGACTGCTTCTGGTCGCAGTTGAAACTTGAAAGTAATTTTCAATTGTTTGCTTAATCTAGAAGGACTATTGACCTAGTAAACCATTTTCAATAAGTTGAATATAAAGTTTAAATACATATGTAAAAGAGTCTCTTTTCAAAACTTTTTACCTTACTGACTTGAAGTGGCTTTGTTACAAAACTTTTGGGGAGGTCTTTGAAAATTATATGATTTCTCATAGGCTAATTGGGGCTAACCCAACTAACTTTTCATCTTATTGTACAATCTAACTCGAAATTTGCTAAGAAACTTTATCAAGCTCTGGCTAAGGAGTTTGATCAAGTATGTGTCAAGCACCAACAAATATTGTAGTTATAATTGTCAAATTTGGAAGGCTAAGGTTATATATTGTACAATAAGGTGAAAGTTTATACGTACTAATTAGCCATTTCTTATACGTGCTAGTTGCACAAGCTTATTCTTATATAAACTTTAAGCTTGATGTGATTCACATCGTTAATTTTTTAAAACGAGCATTTTTAACTTCAAATCTTACCACTTTTAGCCGAACCTGTCATAATTTTGACTTAAATAAAAGGCTAGCATGCTCTCAAATCTTACATTAAGAAGTAGAAAACAAGAAATAAATAACGCTAAAGAATTTTTAGCCTTTTTATTTTAAAAATAGAAGGGGGAGGGAAGGGGAAATAAGTTAGGGTAGGTGTGGTTCGAACCTAAAACCTCTTGCATGGAAATGTAACCACTGTAGAAGCCGTGGAAGAAGAATTGAAATTGGGATAAACTTTGTTTAATGTTATTCCAATTTTTTTTCTTTATTTTTTTTAAATACGAGGGGATGTATATTTTGTGGGGCGGGAGATGGCGTGTGTGGTTGGAATTCGAGATGCAAACATTATTATCTCAAATATTAGTGTTTGATAACTTGGTAGATTATTTATTTTGATTATAATTTGTCACACGGCATCACTTCATTAGTTTTATCTGTTTTAAAAAGTCAAAAAGTAAAAGTCAAGCTACAATATTTTACTTTTTATAAGAAAAGACCAATAAGATAATGTCACATAGTAATTTATAAATCAATTTATAATTTATATAGTTGTCAAACACATTGGTTTCCATGTTTAATCGTCATGATATTGAAGGTAATTGGGAAGTCAAATTGGAATAGGTTACTCATTCCCATACACGCGCACATCATTGGATAGGATGGTCATTAACAAATTTCATATATGCGGTTGAACTTGGCAAGTTAAGAAAATTATTTAGTGTCAAATGTTAGTATTTTATGATTTCAATTGCTGGTCTCTACATGTAAAAATTCATGATCTACATTCTATTATAGTTATGATAAACTTATAAAATAATCGTTAATTAATTATGAAAATTTTGAAGAACTCATATGACGATGTGGTTGCATATTCACTCAACATCCATGTCCACATGGCGCGTATACATGCAATCTTGGGTGCTAGCAATTTATTCTGGTTAATTATATGATAGGTTGAGTTGGTTGGCATGTCTAATTGTGAATTATGATGGAGTTTTTAGATGCAATTATGACTACGATATACATATGCTTAAGCGTAATTTCAACTTGTAGACTACTCTAGAGATTGACGGACGAGAATGAATTAATATTCTAGTCACATAGCTTGGAATCCCTCAATTGAAAATTCAATTTTGTGCATGAAATAAAAATGATGCCTATTGGGGAAAGCAGGATGTTTATTTATTTAATATGAGTATTGAGTTTTAAGTACTTCTAAAGCACTCGAGAATTTAAACGGCAACGGAATGCTGGGATGTTTGATAACAATGAAAATCCCATTGAAATGCTTCACAGTTCGAACTATCCATTGAAAATCAACTCTTTGTTGATTTGATTCGTAATGAAGGAAACAACCCATGTAAACATGCATTAATATGCAGTATTTCAAATATTAGAATTGGTGAAACAATATTTTCTTTGAAACGACTCATTGTTACTTTGATTCGCAAATAGAGACAAAAGAGTCAACGAGATATAAGCACATCTAAGTATATTTTTTTGAACATTCCAATTTCTATCACAAAATAGAAATTAATCAAATTATTTTTCATCTCCATATTTCTTGAATGGTACGTGTAAAATTCCCGGCCGATCATCACCACTCATTCCCACCTAGCGGAGCTAGTGGAAGCTCTACTATGCTTGAGCTTCCCACTTTTGGTCCAAATTTTTCTTTCTTTTTTTTTTTTTTTCATTTTTTTTCTTGCCTTGTATGTATTTGAGAAAAAAATAATTTCCATACAAAAATTAGTATTAATCTATATTTTGAGCACATCTCAATATGGAGGGCTGGCTCCAGTACCCCGAGTCCTTCTTAAGGGAGGAGTACTCTCCCCTTATTACAAGGGAGATTACTCCTCTCCTTAGAAATTCACAACCAAATGGTAATAGAAAATTCCCCTGTACAAAGAAGTTATCTTCATTTTATTATTACTTGATCCAATCTTGGCTGCTTGTGATCCGGATCTCCTTTGAATTTCACACACGTGATGGGTTTTGGGTTAAGAGAAAGTACAAAATATTCTTTTATTGATCATGAAACTCAACCACACAAAAATGAGCTGTACAAACGTATACACAGTATTAGGTATAAGCTGTAAACTAACTAAGGTAAAACAGATTATCTAACTAACTAATGCTGATGTGGAAAATGAGACAAAAGAATATGCAAGAAATAGCTACACAAAAAAATGCTATACACAATATACAAAATATTCCACATCCCCCCTCAAGGTGGACTTTGATGAGGATCAATCTTGGAGAGTAAGTAACGAAATTGTGTAGTGGACAAGGATTTGGTAAAAAGATCAGCAACTCGCTTCTTCGTAGAGATATGTAGTGGAAGAATGAAACCTGGCCTGTAGTGTTGTCGCACAATATGACAATCTATCTCCAAGTGTTCGGTCCTCTCATGCAAAAGAAGATTAGCACTCAGATGGATGGCAGACTAATTGTCACAGTAAAGAGGAATAGATAGTTGAACAGTGACATGAAAATCCTAAAGTGGGTAAGAAAGCCAAAGCAGTTCACGCAATGTAGAACCCAAACTTCTATAGACTGCTTATGTAGAACTTCTGGAAAATTTTTGTTGCTTTTTTTGTTTTCCAAGAGATTAAAGCTTCCCAGGAAAGATGCCCAATCAGCATCACAATAGGCTGTGATCTCAAAACCAGTAGCAGTAGAAAAAAATAATCAAACAGAAACAGTACCCTTAATATACTTGAGCAAATGTAAAGCCAAATGCCAATGAGAAATAATAGGTTGAGAAGCAAACTGGCTCAATTGTTGCACAGCATATGTGATGTCTGGTCTGGTTAGATTGAGATAAAGTAGCCAACCGACCATCCGTCGATACTGATTAGGATAAGGAAGGATCTCCATCAGTAGAGTTAAGCTTGCAACCCTTTGGGAAGAGAGTAGTCACTGATTTTGCACCTGAACGCCCAACATCACCCACTAAGTCCAAAGCATACTTCCTCTGACTGAGATAGGTACAATCATCTGCCTTGCTATCTCAATACCCAAGAAGCATTCGGCAAGACCAAGGCCTTTAATGGTGAAAGATGCATCAAGAGACTGTTTCATCTTCTGAATTTCCAAGTCATTGTTTCCTGTTAAGAGTAAATCGTCTATATACACAAATTCGAACCACTAGACCAATTGATTATAAATTGCATTTTGGTGCATTTGTCATTTACTATAACATGTTATGTCCAAAACTTCATGGGATAACTGACAACGCAATGGGTGGTGATAAATAAATACAAAAGTACATTTGTTTTGATAAATCATTGTAATAATCTTTTCAATGTGGAAGATATCCTTGGATTTATTGGAAATCAAATCTGCTTATCTCCCATCTACAAAAATTGCATACATAACAAAATTCCGGCAGAAAATTACCAGCCAATAAAATTCCAATAAAAAAGTACAAGATTAACCGGCTTGTCGAGACGACCGCGGTAGAGAAGATTATAAGGATATTGACGGATTTAGTAAAAACGAGAAGAGGTAAGACATATGGTGGCCGTGATTTCTGTCTCTCAACTCCTGGAGTACTGAAAATGAAAATTTACTGAGACGAAAAAATTTATCTTGTGATATGTGCAATGAAGGAATCCATTTCATTGCGAGTAACACCCCCTTTCTTAACTGATTGCTTTACTGCATCACTTAACTCTGCTGCCTTCTATCTCATCTCTTCTCCTTCTACTCAATCTATCATTTTTTTTTTCTTGAGTTATTGACCCTTTTCTTAGCCCTTTTTTCTTGCTTTTCTTGTGATTATTTTGGCCCCAAAGCATAATCTAGCATGGATAGAGGCTATATGGCACCTCTTAAGGTTATCTTAATACTTGGAAACAAGTTGAAAACTGCTATTTTTCCTTCCTATTTTCCTTGTCTTTAGTAAGCTTGGAGAGAAGTTTTCAATGGTTGCTTTCTTGGTAACTTGCTTCTATGTTTTGGGATACCTTCTTCTACTACTTTGTAGGGTTCACTTATTCCTAGCTCAAGCTCAAGATTAACACCTTCAATTTAATCCTTTAGGGGAGAAAAGCCAATCAATATCCACATACTAAGGAATCTCTACTTCATTTTAACTCCTATTTCCTATGACCTCTGCCACACAACTAATCGCGCTATAACCTTTACTAATAGTTAGATAAAGGTGTACAAATCACTTATAAACTTAATATAGATATATAATTACTTACTTGCAAGCTGATCGAAAAATGCCTTGTACGGAGTAGGATACGCACGTAGTGGCCCTTGGAACGCCACTCTGATACCACTCTTGTCACGCCCCCCATTACTTTACCAATATTGAGTGTTTTCTTGTACTTAGTAGCGGAAACTCTTGTTTGCTTTATCAAATTAAAATACTAACGCAGGACGAGACGTGCTAAACTGTTTAGTTTCAAAGAGTCATTGTAATATTTCTATGTAGATTTATTCTTCACTAAGTGAAATCGATAATAAAGTAACTTCAAAGTAAAATTACCAAACACCTTTGCCTTCATATGAAAATACTTATAAGCTTTCCCTATTGTACTTAGTTGAGTCGGCTTCTTATCTTACCATTGTTTTGCACGCCTAATTTAAAATAGGACGTAAGACACACACAAAAGCCACATTAATAAGTACTTTTATTACCTAACCGGTTGAGACAAAGGATTGGAAAGCCTTTACATGGGAAAATAGGCCTCCAATGCATACAAAAGTCTTCCTTGTACCCTTATATTACATGTTAAGTATTCCATACATATGTATATGCCTATGCTTATATTTATTCTTATAACTAGTATTATCTTGATAAACTACTAAGCTAAGTGAAAAACATTAGTTTGTCCACCATAAACTTATCATAATAAAGGTGGACATGAGTGTAAGAACAATAAATATTAAGTTCATATATAGTTCCCAAATACATGAAGAAGTGCGGGGCATCCTCATAATAGCTCCATAGGTCTGTGTCTATTACTTGCGATATCCTACTCCCGTCTGAGTTCACTTTCCACGCCTCGGCTTGCCTTTTATATATCTTTCGAATGAATATCTACAAGAAAGATTAGGAAACAGGATGAGTACAATATACTCAGTGAGTAAGACAACATTTTGATTTGCCCCTTTTGTTACAAGAAATCATTTTAAACCACAAGTCTAAGGAACATAAAATGTACAAACCTTAGAATGCATAAGATGGCCCAATCACTAGATTACTTACTACCCGTGGTGCGTAATCAAACCATCCAATGCCAATTTGATCATGGCAATACAATATTAAGTGGATCCACATCCAATTCGGGTTGACCCTTACCGGAATTCCAAGCAAAGAGCATTACTAATACAAAGTAAATACCATAGTAATCGTCCCTATCTTGGAATCATTAGATAGATTATAGTATGGAGACAAAGCAAAGTAAAGCCAACACAAGACGGGTAGAGTAATACTAGTGATTCAAATGCAATAAAATACTTTGTTTCTTGTCATAATAATGCATCAAAATACATGCTTTTCTATAAAATACATGCATGTAAAAGAAAATCAAAACATTGGTTACTCACCTCTTGTCTTGTTTTTTCTTCAAAGATTATTGGATAAATATAGATGGATAGATATCGTCAAAACCTTGATGTTTTTCAAGCAAAGTGTTGTTCTAAGTGAGGATTCTATCTATATATTGGTTGGGCTTCTTTTCCAAGTGTAAAATGAGTATTTTTGGGGCTTTTGCATGGGGTTCTATGGCTCTCCCCATTTATAGACGAATTTCTTGGTTATTTTAAAGAAAAGCCTTGGACTCCACTTATGAAAAATTGGCCAATTGATAATTTTGTGGTTAGCCAATAGGAGGAGGTCCAATTGGAAGCTTAAGAATTCTCTTTGCCAATCAACGTGCCAAGTGTTTTCCTAGTTTTATTAATATGAGTATTTTCCCAATGTCCAGATGTCTTCTTTTAGGTCATTAATTTATTGTTAATGAGTCCCTCTACTTAATGTGATTCCGCAATTAGGTCATGATGTTTTTGGATTATACTAGTTAAGCACCATATTTTTGTTTTAACCATTCTTTGGAATTAAATCTACTAACTGGGATCTTAGTCATTCTTTTGAGCAACTTTTCTAACCGATTGGAGATCGTTGATGTAAATTCAATTAATGACTCTATCCTTATCAAAACAAACTAGGGTATCCTCAAAATTTTTGGGGAATGTTACAATCAACTAACCAATTGCAAAATTTTGTTTATAGTTGAATGTAACTCGAGAAATGATTCAATTAGCGTCAAAAACACCACTATGGTATTCTCAAAATTGTATGGAGTGTCATAGGGGTGCCTAGTCTCTCACAATAAAACCCCTTTCTTCTACTCTTTCTTTGTACCTGTCCAAGATAAAGCACCCATTAGCAATCTATTTCTATCTTGCAATAAAAATATATAAACTAAGTGAAGTGAGTGACAAGAATTGAATATGTTCAAGATATAATTGGTTTGGCCAATGTTTATTTCCAAATAAAGAATTTGCTAATAGGCAAAGAGGCTTATAATCTTGATGTAGAATGTCAGAGTGGACAAAGATTTTAAGTTGAAAAGACTTTAAATTCTAAAACAGCCCATATTTTAGGTATACCCTTGTGGCAATGGAAGTCTCCTGATATCTCCTTCAAAGACATCTTGTAGGAATATATTCAGCAGTGAGTTTTATTTTGTGTAGTTTTTTTTGGTTAAATAATTTGTTATAATTGTTACACGTGTACATATATGATTGGCTAGGAGCTTAGTTAGTATTGTTAGCTTTTATTCTTCTACAGTGTACAAAAATTGCACTCTGTAACTTTTCTATTTTGACAGAAAGAAAACTACAAAAAAAAAAAAAACCAACAACTGACCGCTGAATATATTCCTACACCTCTCCTTTATCTGCATCTCTCAACACCCATATAAACCTCTGTTCGCTCTTCTCCAACCCGACTCCAAGCTCTTTGATTTCCTCGTCGGAAAATGTAGATGTTGAGCCAAATGAAACGATTATCACTGAGTTTCAAGGTTGTTTGTCAAGCCACTCTAAGCATTTCTGATCACGACTCTTTGAGTCCTTTTTCTCAGCTGGTATTGCCACCGGATTAAATGGTCCGATAGCCCAGACATTTTCAGTCCCTGTTGTTAAAAGGAAAAAAAAAAATCAAATTTTAAGAAAGAACCCCAAGAATCTGTTATATTATATGAAGCAAAACAAATAAGGTTTCACAACTTAATAGATTGATTCATTATCGCGTTAGAGAAAAAAAAGATCTTAAACGACTAGAGAACGAGAAGCAGTCCTCTGCTGGAGCCAAGAACCAATACCTATCATTTTTCTTTTGCAAGCAAATCAAGATAGAGTCCTTCTACTACTCTGCTTGCATTGTAGAGATCTCTGGAATTGAATTTATTCGCATCTCGTTGCAACTTTCAAAATTCTGCAAATTCTTGTCTTAAGCAACCCTTAATTGAAGGAACTTCTTTCAAAACCTGATACTCATCACTCTGTAGAGAAGGTTTTCCAGCAACTTCCCACAAAAACGAGTACATACAAAAAGCCGAAGAGTGTTGAAAACAGAAGGATTCAGCATTCGATATAGAATGTATATCCTGAACAACATAAGCCATTATAGAGTCATATGAATGACAACTATTCTTTTTGCCATGCTTGAAATTCCTTTTACGTATTCATAAACAGCCTCGCATAGATGAACTGATGCGTAGAATACCGGCAAGAGATGTGATGGAAATTTAGTGGTGGCATTGGGGAAGAGCAACGTCTGAACTCCAGTCACCTGAGAATTCATGGAAATGGAGATTGGCAATGGCATTAGGGTCCCAACCATGGAGTCGCGTCTTTGCTTGGCGGTTGCGCATGGTGGAGTCGATGAAATGAACTGGTATGTTATAGGTGGAGACGAGGCGGGAGAGATGGAGGATTTGGTTGAGATGGCCTTGCGCCGGGAATGGCACCATTAACAGGGCCACGTGAGCCACTTCCTTACTATTTTGTACATGGTTGGCCATTGTATTGGTTTTGATAAACGCTCAACCAATGTTTTCTATATAAGTTTATATTTGTTTGAGTGTCAGCTTTTCGTTGCTTTTAAATTCGTAATAAAAGTGAAGAATTTATATTATAAATAGGCACATAAGCACATCTTTTGAGATGTTTTGACAACTTCATTGACAAATGACAAATTTTTGCCACTAAGTTTAGTTTTGAATTCTATTGAGCATTGTTTATGCACTATAAAGCTAGTATAGCTAGAAAATCCCATTGAAAAGGCTTAAAAGTTCAAACTATATTTTTCTAGTGTATCCTGTGAAAATCAACTCTTTGTTGCTTCGACTCTTGATAAAGCAATGGGCACATATAAACATGCATGAATATGTAGTTTTTTATATGTTTGAACGGGTGAAACAATATTTTCTTCAAATCAACTATTTGTTATTTTGATCCGCAATAGACACAAAAGAGTACTTTATGATAATATAGGCACATCTAAGTCTATTTTTTGAAGATTTCAATTTCTATCACAAAAAAGAAATTAATCAAATTATTTTTCGACTCCTTATTTCATGAATGGTATTTGTAAAAATCTCGACCGGTCATCTCCAGTCATTCCCACAAGCAGAACTAGGGGAAGTTCTACCATGCTTGAGCTCCCCCTTTTGGTCCAAATCATGTTTCCCCCCTAAATAAGTACTTGGGCAAAAAATTTATCTCCATATACAAATTAAATTAGTATTAACCCACATTTTGAGCACATCTCGAGGCTCCACCCCTGCTCACCCTGTTTCTAAATAGAAATAAAAGACTAACACATGTTTAGAATGCATCGTTTGGAGGAAGACTTTAATTACTAATAGCATCTCCAATGAAATATTCCAATATATAATTTTTTATGCGACATCATTCAAAAAAACTGACGTGGCAATAAAAACGTAGACATTGTCTACTAAAATGTCTAAATGTAGACAATATCTATATGTATCCACCCATCTATTTTTTCATTCTCTCTCTTTCTCACTATTATGTCAACTATTCATATTTTAACAAGTGTCTCATTACTTTGTAAATACACAAGTCCATTAGAGATGCCTTATACCAAACTTTTTACTAATTCAAATCACGTAAGAAGCAATCCACCTTGCACTATTGGAGATGCTCTAACCCAACTGTAACCAAATGGTAATAGAAAATTCCCCTGTACTAAGAAGTTATCTTCATTTTATTATTACTTGATTATATTGGCTGCTTGTGATCCGGATCTCCTTTGGATTTCACACACGTTAGATCATCTAAATACGATAAAAATAACTGATTACTAACAAAAGAACTCTGCACGACGTCTATAATGAAAGATCGATTTAGAACAAATTTTGTGTAACGTGTGACGCTTAACTGCGATTCATGTGTCTAAGTCGACAAAATTATTTGGATTTCGGGGTGATAATCTTAAGGTCCACCCATTAAGTGGAATAGCCTAGAATTCTTTATAAACTCATTTTTACCCCATGTTTAACCGATTTACGATCAGTTTGTTGGTTCTGGTTGTTTTCTACTAGTAAATCAACCAAAACCACAGGTTAACCGACAAACGGATTGGTTGGTTCCGGTTTGGCCTTCTCCCAAACTAACTGGCGTTGGTTTGGTTTTGGTTCCGTCTGGAACCCGAATTAATGCCCACCCAACCTACGGGATGATGTTGAAAGCTAAACTGCTGAATGTACTTGACATTTGTCAAGAGAAGAAAAGCAAAGCTGAACAATTAGGGGATTTCCAAAGTAAAGAAAATTAACGAAACACAAACATGCACTTCGTAGAAACAGCTTGCAATGTGGTTCGAGAGAGAGGACTGATTGATCCAATTGTCTAAGAGCATGAGTAATAGCTCAATAAAACTAATGTTTTCTATACCTATATAAATAAATAATAATATTTTGTTTAGGGTTTGGACAATTGAAAGCGATGTATCCTTAGTTAAATTAGAATTTACAATTTGTGATATTCGTCAAAAGGTATTTTTTTTTTATTATTGCAAATTCTATCTAATTAAGCTTTGACATCTCATCGCACTGGTTGGCCCCATTTTTGAAAACTAACGAAAAACAAAGTAACCACGTACTCTTTATGAGTGCGGGTCAATTGTCAAGCCTTGCGTCCACGAAATGTGTTGTTATAAAGAGCCACCTACTCACATTAAAGTAATATAGAAGTATTATTTGTTAATTACAAATGCATTTACAATATACAAACGATACTTATCATCGATACACACAATGGTAATAACAACCTAATTATTCACTGCCCTTGAAATTAACTTTAATTTTCGGCGCATAATTATGAAAGTAACCATATATATAGCAATAATTGGAAGAATAATACTATTTATCTAGACTAGAGACATATCTCTAGTATTATTAGCATTTCCTCATTGGAGATAAATGGGTGGACATTTCGATGTATTTATTATTATCCATTCATCATCTCATGAATAAATGCCAACTAGACTGAAGACTAGACTTTAGTCTAGATAAATTAATAGCACGACTCTAATAGAAGTGGAAGATGTGTGTGGATTATCTTGTAATATGTGCGATGAAGGAGTCCATTTCCCTGCGACCAACACCTCCTTCCTTAACTGATTGCTTTACTGCATCACTTAGTTTTGCTGCCCTCTTTCTTATCTCTTCTCCTTTTACCGAATCCATCAATCTTCTAACAGCCTCCTCCACTGCTATTGATGACACGACTTCGTCCATATGTGCCAATTCACGTACCTCGAGGCCGGTTTTTAGTACTTGTGTCATTAGGATGGCGTTTCTTGGCTGGTCCGCACGCATCGGCCAAGTTGCCATTGGCACTCCCATGCTCATGCTCTCTAAACATGAATTCCATCCACAATGACTCATGAAACCACCGGTCGACGGGTGCCCCAAAATTTCTAATTGGGGTGCCCACTCTCTTATAATTAGTCCTCTTCCTTCAATTCTCTCTTCGTACCTGTCGACGACAATAAGATTATAAAAATATATTTATATATTCCCCGAGCAACTCAAGTTTTTGAATGATCAGTTGAGATTTATATTTATGATATGATGTATATATAAAGCCAGGCAAACATCTTGAGCTCAAATCTCGATATTCTGATGATTTATGAAAGTGTACACTTGTAATATTATCGAAACAAGCTAAGTTGTGTCAATACCCTTCTTGTAGTGGAAGTCTCGAGACATCGTCTTCAGAGACGTGTCCTTTCTCAGCATCTCTCAACACCCATATGAACTTGTGTTCACTCTTTTCCAACCCGAGAGCGAGCTCTTTGGTTTGCTCGTCGGAAAATGAAAATGTTGAGCCAAATGAAACGAATATCACCGAGTTCAGAGGTTGTTTGTCAAGCCATTCTAAGCATTTGTGATCACGATGGTTGAAATCCTTTCTATCAGGTATTGCCACAGGATTAAAGGGGCCAATTGCCCAGAGTTTATCTGTTCCTGTTGTTTATTCCAAAAGGATTAATATATACAGAATAAAATGAACAAATAAAATTATAGAAACAAAAAGGTAACATAATTAAATTGTAGGTCGCAAAGTTCCCTACAAGTTATTTTCACTTATTATTCTCGAATTCTTAATGTCATATTCTAGAAATGACACTTTATCGTTACAATTAACTTTTGTATAAATAAGTAAAAATAAATAGTAAAACACATGATTAATTTCACCTACTACTGATTTGACCACTGATTTGACAACTGCTCATTTATAATTACAATTTCAAACTTCTATTAAATCTAGACTATTGATTTCACCTCATTATAATTTTCCATTATAATTCAATTGCAATAATGAGAATCAAACCGCGGCTACAAAAAGTGACATGTTTAACTTTCAAATTTTATGTACTATTTTTTGCTAAAAAATGTGTTATTGTTATTTTGCAATAAAACTTAATTATATATAATAAAAAAGATCATTCCACAATAAAAAAAAAAACCATTGACTAATGGAGTTTATCTGAATGGTAAAATCAGCCTATTACTGATGTAATATTTAATCTGGGTTCAAATTACAATGGCACATCTATAATCCTAACTTTGTACTGAAGGGAAAAAAAACAGAGAAACAAACATTAATAATATATCAAATATATTTTATTTAACAGCCAAGACTCATCTAGGCTGATGACATCCCAATTAGTTTCATGATTAGTTAATGGTTCGATTCATCTCCCCTAAAATCCCTTTTGTAATAATATATCAAAAAATTTTCAACTAATGTTTTTGTTTCTTTTTTTTTTTAATTTTAAATTTTATTATTTAATTTTCTTTAACAATAATAAATTATGGTATCACAATAAATATATTGTTGATCATCCCCTCCTACAATCTATTTATAATATAAAAAATTATTGTAGCAAATATAATAAATAATATATAAAAATGGACTCATCTATCAGTTCAAACTTTTATAAATCAAGTGACCAAAATATGGTATATAGGTAGAGGTGTTGAGTTTGAGTAAATGAAATATCCACACATTAAACTTAATAAAAGAATAAAAATCACGCCGACATGTGAGTCGCATGTCGTTGAAGATACAATAAATAATATAAAAATAATCTGATCAATCGTTTTAAACTTTTAAATCAAGTGACCTTAATAAATATCGCCCTCGAGCCTACAAAACTTAAACGTGCAATGCTATATATGTGTGTCTATGTGTCTAAAGCACAAAGAAAATTAGTTGGAGCCAAGTATCAATATAATATACCTGTTATCTTTTCTTTTGCCAGAAAATGAAGATAGTGTCCTTCGACCACTCTGCTTGTATTATATAAATCTCCAGAACTGAATTTATTCTCCCCTAGTTGTAACTTCATAAATTCTACAAAATCTTGTGTAAAGCAACCTTTAAGGCGAGGAACTTGATTCAAAATCTCATCATCGGTCGGCTGTTGAACAGGATTTCCAGCAAGTTCCCGATAAAGTGTGTATTCAAAGAAAGCCGAAGAGCTTCGGAAACAGTAGGATTCGGCATTAGATATAGAATGTATGTCCTGAACAACATAAGCCATGAGAGAGTCATGAATGACTACTACCCTTCTACTCGAAGAAACTAATCCTTTTATGAATTCATAAACAGGCTCTCGTAGATGGGTCACCGCGTCAGTTAGCGGCGGGGGACGTGATGGAATTTTAGTGGTGGCGGCATTGGGTTTGGGCGGAAGTTTTTGAAATTGTGGCATTGGGAATTCATGGAAATGGATAACATTGTCACTGGCATTAGGGACGTCCCAACCATGGAGTCGAGCCTTATTCGCGAGCTGGCCGGTGGTGGTGATGAAATGGACTGGTATGTCGTAGTTACAGATGAGGAGGCGGGAGAGGTGGAGGAGCGGGTTGAGATGGCCTTGTGTCGGAAATGGCACAATTACGACTGCCACTTGCGTACCATTTTGGCTATGGACGTTGGCCATTGTTTGTATCAGTGAAAATTAATGAGGAATATGGCAAGATATTTAAGTTGGAGGAAAAACACCTTTTTCATAGTGTGACGAACAGAGATTCGACAAGTGCCGCTCTTTGTTTGCCCACTAGTAAACTCCCTTCCACCACCTTCATGCCTGTTCATAGACACCACGTGACCGGTGCATATAATTCAAACTCAACGTATCTCATGACTTTTTTACCACCTTTGAAGTGTCAATCCATGAACATGGATTTGGGGATGAGGTGGAGCAAAAACAAAGATAAATAAGAGTATGGAAAAAGAGTGGGAGAAGTAATTAAAAAAAGAAAAAAAATCGAGAGATATAGAAACAATAAAAAGTTCTTAATACAATTCGTTAGTAGCACACAATGATATTAACGAGTTACGTGGCCAATAAGGAGCCGACGTGCGGTTGTAGGGGGAGATAGATATTGATATCTTATTGAGCCACATCATGACTGGTACAATAAGAAATAAAATGTTAGTTAGAAAAAATTTCTAGTATTTGAAAAAGTGAGATTTTTCCCCCTTTCTTGAAAGTACTTCAAAAAGAGTTTTGCTACTATTATATAATAAATACTTCATACATTGACATTTTACCAAAAAAATAATTCTCACTTATAACATCATATACAACATTATTTCTCTTAATTTCAACACATTGCTGTGTATCAATATTGACATAATTTTATTTTATGTAAACATGGCTTTTCCTTTTCAAAAACAATGATGGAATATACTAGAGAATATCCTGAAAAAAGAAGAAGAAATAATTAGTATAAAATGTTTTCATTAGTGGGTGTCTATTTCTTGAAGTGATGGGAAAATAATGATCAAAACTCATAAAAAAGTGAGGTAAATATAGGAGAAAAGTGATCAAAACGTTGAAAAAATAGGGAGATATATGGGATCTTTTTTTTCTCTCCCTCTCTCCCCACAAAGTAGACATTTAATGTATAAAAATTGTGTTCAAACCATTGAATTTGGACACACCAAAGAAATTTATTTTTATTATGTTTCTTATCAAAAAGTTTATTTTATGTTTTTTATCAAAAAAAAAAATGTTCACTTTGTGTTATATTACAAACATGCCCTCATTTAATGTTATATTTGTAACTATACACTTAAAAAATTAGCCATTAAATAAGGGTGGATTAAGAATACTATTCACAAAATTTATTTTTCTTTTAACATTTTTAATCTTTGTTTAAAAATTAGCACATCAAGGACCGGCGTCCTTACTCACCAATCACTTCCTCAAACAACACAATGAATATTGACCAAATTATAGCCTCCACTCCCCGATCGACGTTCGATTCTATTCTTCCAGATTTTTATTTTTAACAATTCCTAATCCTTCTAGTTATTTCCACAAAATTAGGACTGGCGCTGGACTTTAATAAAGTTTAACATGTGAATATCATATGTCCATGGGAGACAAGTGTGCAATGATGAAATATTAAAAATATCTCCCGTCATACGATGATTAAGAAAAATTAATTTAATAATATATACAATTAAACTTAAAATTATTTTTTTGGTATACTTTAATAATTCTATATTGTTGATAACAATACATATTAGAGATTAAGGGGTGAGCCCAGTGGTCAAAGATCTAACCCCTTATCTAGATTACTCGGGTTCGAATCCCCACAATCCCCCTCCCCTATCCCCTTTGTACACAAAAAAAAAAAGAAAGGGATAACAATGCATATTAAATAGAGATTAATGTTAATCGGAAAATGCTCAATTATTAGACGTCTAGTATCATTAAAGTATAACTGTTGATATAACTTGAGAAGGTCAAGTGTGGTGATGTTGGTATATTATACTATAATAACATCACTGTTACCACCTGAGACGTCTCATATTTAAACAAGTATTTATTAATTGATTAAGCATTTGGACAATTACCAATCTATCTCCCTGCACTTTCCATTTCGCTCACGGTTGCCGGCCCCTTTCAATTTCCGATGCTACTTAGAATGTAATTGTTTATTATATGATCATTTTAGTTTAAGGCTAGTTATATTGACACCACATTTTTTTATAAACACACCACATTATTAATTGCATAATTTGCCCTTAATTTTTACTATTTATTGATTTATGTCCCTAGCTTTTCAAATCAAATTTCATTCTCGACCTATCATTCACGGGCGAGTCTTGTATTCGATTAAAGTTCCATTCAAAAGTTTTTATGGAAAAGTCACTAAATATTTTAGATAAGTAAAAAAATAACGAATATTTAAGTGCAATTTTATATATTTTTCCCTCATTTGAATGTATGTCAACAACGAAACTTGGATGAAAATTATTATTATTTGATGCAAGGAGTACTAATTAATTAAATATTGTAAAAAAGATACGAGATAATAATTATAGATATATAAATGTAACAATACATAAAGTTTATGGACTATTAATATAAACAAAAGTGGTGTGTTTATAAAAAAGTATAGTGCCAATATATTAACCCTTAATTTAATTGTTTTGTCATCTTAAAAAGCATATATATCCTTTGTTCCCTATATACGTACATGAAAGTAGTTTGGCGCAGTATGAAATACCCGCTTGGTGAATAATTTGAGGATCGTTACAGACTATGTAAACAAAAAATTGCACAAAAAATTTTGATTCTTCTAAGGAGATAAGAAAACACACAAGTTGTAAGAACAATATGACAACTTGAAAATGTTAAATAAAGTCTAATCGAGAAGTTCTAAGAAATCAATTGTTCTGAGTTGGTTATACAAGAAACAATTTTCACCTCTCTCTCTCTCTCATGGTCAATTTAAAAGACAAAGTCAAAATAATTGGATATATTATTAAAATCGGTATGGCTATGGAAACAAGACCGGGTTCTATTATGGAGCCCGATCTCCAATCACAGGCTAACACTTCACCTGGCACAGGTGAAATGTCAGCATCTCATTAGAGACTGGGCTACATAAGAAACCCGGCCCTTGTTTCTTAAAGTTGGCCATTAAAAGTTGGGGAAGTTTCATTTGTCCTTAGTTTTCCAAATTATTTTCGAAGTTATTTCCTAACCTTTTAAAATTGTAAAAATATTGCATATATTCTTCAAGAGGCTGGTTTGTCTCCCGATTTCAATACATGGCAAAAACCATCTCCTGGATATGTCGCTCTTTTGATGGAATAGCAGAGCATTGTGCCATGTTATGCTGAGCGGCTGAGTCCCAAAAATCTAAGATTTTGGGGTAATGATCTCAATTCCAAATCCACATAGTATGAGAAGTTATTTAACAAAACTTTCTAGAAGTTTTTGAAAGGGATTCACAAACTACAACCATTCAGTTGGAAAAATGATAAAGAAGAATAAGACTAAAATAAAGATGATCCAAATTTCACCAGTTTTCGAAGGCTTAAACACGAATTTGCTTTGGTTGGAAAAATGATAAAGAAGAATAAGACTAAAACAAAGATGATCCAAATTTCACCAATTTTCAAGGCTTAAACACGAATTTCGTTCGCCGCCCTCAAAAAATATTTGGCGCCACGAGATTGAATCCTGGAAGGTTATTTTGCAAGTAGTTTGCAGGAGTGATCAAGCCTTTATCATTCAGAGTCTTCCCAAGCAGGTAAACTTTGAACACTAACTTGAAGAACACTTAGAAATTTGAGCTTTATCAGTTTTTTTTTTTTTTTAATAACAATTTTATATCACTTATCTCACTCTTAGAAATTTGAGCTTTATCTTTTTTTCTTTAATAATTTTCTTTTACGATTTTATATAACTTATCCCAACAAAATTCACTATATAGCATTATTACTAATTACTTCAAATGAATGTGCCAATATTTCAAGTTGTAGGATGTATCATGATCACTAGTATACCAAGAAAAGAACAAGCTTTGGAGAAAATGTATGTTAATAAATTTAACATGTGAAAATCATGAATTCCTTGTCGAAGACAAGTGTGCAACTATAATGAAAGATCAAAAACAAATTTTATGAATTCCAATCTAACACTATATATATTGCATCATATAGTGTCATACATCTGGCGTTAGATCATTTCCACTATAATTCAGCTGATGATGATGAGTCAAGAAAATCTATTTGGATTTTGGGGTGATAATCTCTAGCCCACCCATGAAAGGCCTTAAAGGCTCGGGTATAACAAACGAACCATCTTCTTGCTGGTAATTCTCAAGCAGGTATACAATCATTCTTGGAACTGCACATGTAGTCGCATTCAGCGTGTGGACGAACCGTGTCGGCCCCAAACTTCCTTTACCACCCTTTTTAGGAGGACTTGATGATTCTGGACGATATTGAATACCTAATTGCCGGCTTTGGTAGTCGGTACAATTAGAGGCATTTGATATCTGTCAAGAGAAGATGAGCAAAGTTGGATGAGGGAAATTCCGAAACGCAACACAATTTTGTTATCATACCTCACCATAACGTCCCAATCCGGGCCTCGACATCAAATTTTTGGTATGCTGGTGCACCCAAGTCCTCTGTTTCCATGTCCAAAGTTCTGTGAAAATTAGCATTGCAACAATGAACACATCAACACACAAGTGGGAAAAGAAGAGAAAAGACTATGTTTAAAGCATCAAAAGGGAATTTAAATTCAGATGAAATGAAATTGGATGCGCACTCAAAATGAAGTCCCAACGATGAGAACAGGCCAGTACTCTTCAATTTCAATAAGTTCTTCATGGAAGGAATCACTTTCTTTAGGTAGGCATAATATGAACATCTCCACTTTGCTAAATTGAATGAAACCCAAACTCACCCCTTTCTTCATTCTTCGTCGAAGGATTCATTACATTAGGCCACGAAGCATTCAGATCTTCTTGATTTGTTGCATATCAGGAAGAAGCATGCCTGAAAAAAAATCAGAGAAGAGGAACAAAGGAAGAGGGAACGGTGACTGGCTGGTGGCAGCAACGTTGGCGGCAATTAGGACGGTAGAGAAAGAAGGCTACGAATGATCATAATCATTTTTACATTAGAGGATAGGTGGATAATCATAATCTCAATGTGTTTTAGGTATAGAATGCGATATGGGATGTTAAAATGTTAACAATAATCGAGACTCAATATTTCATGGCGCCCCATGAACTTCGCCTCGAAATTCCACGTTGGATTGATTTATCTGATACCAAATGATATATAGAGATTTTGTATATAAAGGAATAAGAAGAAAAGCGACAAAAGAACTAATAATAAGAAGAGTAAGGAAGTTGCTGTAATTTCTAACTTTTCCACTTTATTCGTCAATTCTTTATTGGTCGTCGGCCTTCATACACGGAGTCCAATCTTGTTCAATAGAAATCAGCCAAATACAGCCAACTCAATCTAGTGTAGAAATAAGAGAT
This sequence comes from Nyctanthes arbor-tristis, assembly GCA_963692815.1. Classification (NCBI taxonomy): domain Eukaryota; kingdom Viridiplantae; phylum Streptophyta; class Magnoliopsida; order Lamiales; family Oleaceae; genus Nyctanthes; species Nyctanthes arbor-tristis. Next base: position 23,442 of record CAVNYN010201690.1, read on the forward strand.
AACAACTGCAATGAGAGAAAAAAAATAACACGATGATTATTATTATTATTATTATTATTATTATTATTATTATTATAAGATCTGTGGAATCTTATATATATCTTGTAATATGAGCAATGAAGGAATCCATTTCATTGCGGGCAGCACCACCTTCCCTAACTGATTTCTTTACTGCATCACTTAATTCTGCTGCTCTCTGTCTCATCTCTTTTCCTTCTACTGAATCCATCAATCTTCTAACAGCCTTTTCAATTGTAGTTGATGAGACAACTTCGTCTCTATGCACCCATTCCCGTACTTGAACACCAATTTTTAGTACCTTAGTTATTAGGATGGCGTTTCTTGGCTGGTCCGTTTGCATCGGCCAAGTGGCCATGGGCACTCCCATGCTGATGCTTTCTGAACATGAATTCCATCCACAATGACTCAAGAAACCACCAGTCGCTAGGTATCCCAGAATTTCCAACTGGGGTGCCCACTCTCTTACAATTAGTCCTCTTCCTTTGACTCTCTCTTCATACCTGTCGAAGATAAGAATTATAAGTAAATATAAATTTCCGGCTCAACTCAGAGTCGTGGTTTATATGTTCAAATCTAGTCTCCCATGATTTATAAAATTATTGTGCACTTGTAATATTGAAACAGGGTGTTTTAGTCGATATATACCCTTCTGGTAGTGGAAGTCTCCTGGCATCTTCTTCAGAGACATGTCCTTTTTCGGCATCTCTCAACACCCATATGAATTTCTGTTCACTGTTTTCCAACCCGAGCGCTAGCTCTTTGATTTCCTCATTGGAAAATGAAGAAGTTGAACCAAATGAAACCAGAATCACCGAGTTTGGAGGTTGTTTGTCAAGCCACTCTAAGCATTTATGATCATCGTTCGAGCCCTTCCTCTTGAGTAACTCTACCGGATTAAATGGTCCAACAGCCCAAAGTTTATCTGTTCCTGTTGTTATATATATATGGATGAAAAAAGTAATCAAATTGTAATTAGGTGTGCACGCGGACCTTGATTTGCAGCGTGCATGCATGCAGAGTTTGGGGGGGGGGGGATCTAGAGAGAGCCTCTTTTCTACAAGATTTTGCACCTTTTCATTGGGAGCACTTTCAACTTCAATTTCTCATTCAAATGAGCACCGTTTTTTCATTTAGAGTATATATGATTTCAAAGCTCTCGAGGAAAACATTTACAAACTCAAGTTAATTTGCCTTTCCAAAATATTTGAACCGAGTCGCACCAAAATTTTCCAATAAGTAATTGTTTCTAAGTTGGAAAAAAACATCAACGTTTAAGATAGAAGTTGAGATCCCCGCCTGTTAGCAACATAAGCGCTTCTCAAAAAAAAAAAAAAAAAAAAAAAAAAAAAAAAAAAAAAAAAAAAAAAAAAAAAAAAAAAAACTAGTTATGAGCGCGTGCCTTTCACGTGATTATTGAATTTACATTAAATATTAAATATTGTGGTTTAAGAATTATTAGATTATTAGGTAAGTTAAATAAAATAAATAATTACATTTAAAAAAAATAAAATAAATAATAAACAAAAATTAATGTTTTTTATCAACAAAACTGATTGAATTAAAATAATTAGGATTTAATTGAATTATTATAAATACCTATATTAATTATTTAACTTTAATTTGAAAAATTAAATTATTGTCAGCGACTAAATTGAAACAAAGTCACAAGTTATAAATATATAGTTTGGACTCAAATGGATGAAGTACAATAGACCAGGTCATTTGTGGAAAATGTAAAAAGTAAACTAGATTTTGTACTTATCAATACGTTGACAATTAGCTCTCGAAAGTTAGTTCATATTAAATTTCAAGGTGAGATTTTCAATAAATTAACATGTATATTGCATATCTTTTAACTTAATTATGTTGATATGGAGCCCTTTTTTCCTCCAAAACAAAGGTTTTTATTTAATTAATTAATATGTCAAGGGCAAATAAATAATAGAGAAAATATGCAAGGTTAAAATAAAAAATGATCAAGAGACTTCAAGTGTCTTCATAATACAGAGACTTCCACCTTTTCACACTACAACTCGCACATGGGTTCTTATATAAAGAGAGGACTCACATGTAGATTCATGACATGTAATCAAAATTGATGATAGAGAATACCCCACACAAGACAGGTGTCTCCGGGGACCCAAGATAAAATAGGAAATCAATAAGTTTAATTTTGTAAAATTTTACTCTTTTTATATACATTGATAACAAAGAATAGGAAAAGTTGAATAGTGGGGACTTTTGTAGTACAGTGGTGTGAATGTGATTTATTCGACGAAATTCAGATTCAAAATTAATAGAATTAAAAAAAAATAGAACAAGAAAAAATGAGTGCGGTAACATGGGCTCATTAAACGAGAAATATATATGACTAAAGAACGAAGAGAAATGGAATCAATATATATATATAGATATACCTGTTGTCTTTTCTTTTGCAAGCAGATCAAGATAGTGTCCTTCTACCACTCTGCTTGCATTATATAGATCTCCTGAACTCAATTCGTCGACCCCTTGTTGTAACTTAACAAATTCTACGAACTTCTGTGGAATGCAACCTTTAATTGGAGGAACTTGATGCAAAATCTCATCGTCGGTTGATTGAATAGGTTTTCCAGCAAGTTCCCGGTAAAAAGTGTATACAAAGAAAGCCGAAGAACTTCGAAAATAGTAGGATTCGGCATTCGATATAGAATGTATGTCCTGAACAACATAAGCCGTGAGAGTGTCATGAATGACAACTACCCTTGTCACCATGCTCGAAATTCCTTTTACGAATTCATAAACAGGCTGTCGTAGACGCATTATCGCATCACTTAGCGGACGGGGGTTTGATGGAGATTTAGTGGTGGTGGCATTGGGTTCTGGCGGAAGGTCTTCAAAATATTGTGGTGTTGATCGGAAGAGCATGGAAATGGAGATTGGCAATGGCATTAGGGTCCCAACCATGGACCCGAGCCTTCGCCTCGCGGTTGTGCACCGTGGTGGTGTCGATGAAATGGACTGGTATGTTCTAGGCACACACGAGGCGGGAGAGGTGGAGGAGTGGGTTGATATTGCCTCGTGTCGGAAATGTCACCATTACGACGGACACTTCCATACCATGCCTATGGTTGGCCATTGTACTAATTTGATAAATGCTCAATCAACAGTTTCAAAGTATTTGCTGAGAATCAGCTGTTCTTCGTTGCTTCGACAGATAATGAACGTGAAGGGTTAATTCATCTTATATAGGCACATTTGTGTATCTTTGGAAGACACTGATGATTATATTAACAATATTAAAAGTGGAAAAATGTTGGACAAGTTATTAGTTGAATTTCAAATTGGTATTACGGAGTGTATCCTAAGTGTGTGCAAAAAAATCGAGACCAGTTGAACCAGGCCGAAATCAAACCGAATGGGCCGGTCCGGTCCAGGCTTTGGGGCCAAGATGACCGGTACGGTCCCGGGTTTTCTTTTGAAAACCCGGAAACCCGGTTAAAGACTGGTTGACCTTTTTTTTTTTTTAAATTGAAACCCGGTTTTCACTTTTCATAATACTCAAGAAGTAAGAATCAAAACTATTTCCTTTACATAGTCATTTGCACAAATGTCCATCTTATTTATAAGCCCCAATTAGTTTACCTTTTTACAAAACTTTCAATGTGGGACAATCGCTTAATTTAAAACTAAATATAAAGGATCAAGACAATTACTAATTTGCCTCAAAGTCCACAAAATTTCCTTTACATAGTCACTTGTACAAAGGCTTATTTTATTTATAAACTCCAATCTTTTACAAAACTTTCAATGTGGGACAATTAAAAAGTTAAAGTAATACCACTAAATTTCTTTTTCAAGTTGGAATTTTTTGGCCAATAAACTTCTTTACAAATCATCATTATTTTATTATTTTTTAAGTAATAGCCAAAAACAATTGTGTTAATATATAATGTTACTAGAATTTGTAACATTGTAAGGATTTTGTTAAAGAAAATTATTTAGAGTTTATAATATGTTTGTTGACTCTATTTAAGTTATATGCTATTCTTATATAAAATATATATATTTATATATATGTGTGTGGAGAATTGTGCTTATATATCTTCTCATTTATTTAAGTGGTTTTCTTATTGGTAAAAAGTCTAAAATAGATTTTTTTGCTTTTATTTTAAGTGGTAAGTGTTATTTATTTTTTACAATTACATCATTTTTGTAATATTTTATTCCCATAAATGTATAATAAAGTTGGAATTATCTATCTTTTGCCTTTTAGAAATATCAAAATTGTATCGTAAAATTGTTAAAATTATAAAGTAAATATAATATTTATGATTTTTACATTTATTTTCCAATTTAAGATACATATTTCAAATATTTAATAATTTTAGATTTGTTAAAATAAAAAAAATGAGAAATACAAGTAAGTCTAGTACTTCTACCTTACGGATGCATGTTAATACTTTTGTTGCACATAAAACCCTTTTATTTGTTTGTTCTAAACTTTGTTTATATATGTTTTTACGTTACTAAGTCTATAGAAAAATTTTTTCACAAACCCAGAAAAGCCCCAAAAAAACTGAATTCATTACCTGAGCCAGAACCGGGACCGAAAACGCTTCGGCTTGCCATTTTTGAGACCGGGACCGAACCGAAGATTTTGGTCCGGTCTTGGTCCTTCAAAAACTCGGGACAGAAACCCGTTTACACAGCCCTATTTTACAATATACGGTTAGATAATTGAAATACCAAACCATTAAAAAATGCCACCTAATAGAAATGTTACAGTACATGTAATCTTTTGCCAAAAGTAGACATTTAATGTATAAAAATTGTGTTCGAACCACTGAATTTGAACACGCAAAGAAATTTATTTTTATTATATTCCTTATCAAAAAGTTTATTTTATGTTTTTATCAAAAAAAAATGTTTACTTTGTACTATAATACCTACCCACCCTTATTTAATGTTATATTTGTAACTATATGACTTAAAGAATTAGCCATTAAGGGTGGATTAAGAATACGATGCACACAAATTATTTTCTTTTAACATTTTTAATCTTTGTTTAAAAATTAGCACATCCAGGTCCGTTGTTCTTATTCACCAATTACTATAGCCTCTATGATCCACGAAATGACTCATGATTTTTTCTCACTTTCAATTAATGTTAGATGCAACGTATTATTAATTGATGAACGTAGAATAAATCCAAATCTTTATTTAGAATTTTAAAGTTCTCAACATTAACTAATATAATAACATGATTGTTTCAATTCGATAAAAAAATCATTTCAAAAAAATAATATAATAAAAAATAAAAATAAATTGGCACAAATTTATAGGTCGATTGGTCAAATTGCCGTATCTAATCATTTCTACACATTTTTAGAATTAAATTTATTAAAAAAAAGAAAGAAAATGCTTAGTGGGTCATGGATCTATGGGGCAGGTCCAACCTGACCCGCACCAACTCTGGACCCACTGTGGGGTAGACAATATTGCCTCATACCCGTCCTTCTGTACTGATTAGGCGTGGGGGGTCAATCATATTAGGGGCAGGTCCCCACAAGTTTATGGGTTGATGTTTCAAATTATCATCTCTAATTACTCGACTGCTAATTATTATAACTTTATATATGTTAGACATGTGAATTTACATGATGTGTTTGGATAAGACCAGAATTATGAACTTAAGTATTTTACTATAAATATCCCATAGTGAATTATAATTCTCATATCAATTTGTAATTTTATACGATATAACTGGTATATTGTACTTTATTTAGGACATGATGTTCACACTCATATGTCAATTTTGATATAAACGTATATTATAACTCTATCCGTGTAATGCACGGGTGAAAAAATCTAGTTTAATGTATAAAAATTGTGTTCAAACCACTGAATTTGGACACGCCAAAGAAATTTATTTTTATTATATTCCATATCAAAAAGTTTATTTATGTTTTTATCAAAAAAAAAAAAAATGTTTACTTTGTACTATAATACGTCCGCACCCTTATTTAATGTTATATTTGTAACTATATGACTTAAAAAATTAGCCATTAAGGGTGGATTAAGAATACGATGCACACAAATTATTTTTCTTTTAACATTTTTAATCTTTGTTTAAAAATTAGCACATCGAGGACTGTTGTTCTTATTCACCAATCACTTCCTCACACAACACAATGAATCATTGACGGAATTATAGCCTCCACTCCCCGACGGACGTTCGATTCTATTCTTCCAGATTTTTATTTATAATAACAATTCCTAATCCTTCTAGTATTTCCACAAAATTAGGACTAGCGTTGGACTTTAATAACGTTTATGTAGACGTAAGACCCTTGCAAGAAATCAAAAGAAAAGAGTTACAATACAATTGTTATACTAAAACAATGAAAAACAAGAAAGCTAAAGAATATATGTTTATGTCTTCGTCTTCTCTGGCCAAGATGGAATCAAGGCTTGATCAGGTCTCAGATGTGTCAACAGTCACCAACAACAAGCCTCATTTCCGACCAAGAGTAACCCAAAACAATAACCCTAATGAACTCTAATGGCAACACAAAAGACCAACAAGAGGGGACATTTTTGTGGCACTGTTTTTCTCAAACACAAATAGCAAAGGCAGAAGTCACGGCTGTGGTGGTCAAGGAATCATCAAAAAACCCTTCGTTTATAATATTAAAAACAGCCATATTGGAAAGTCAGCCAAAGGAAAGGATCAATTCATACAATCCTTCCAAAATCATGCAGCCATTCCAAACGTCCGAGAAAGGTCCGATAAAGGTAATGATTAATCATATTATTTAGTTGCCAACTAAAGCCAATAGGTCATATTTGGGTAAGTCTAAAGAGCAACTACAAATAAGTTGCTACAATTTGACACTATACTCTTAGCCTGATATCGACTTGGGCGATCTCTTTTGACACATTAACGTTTTTCCAATCAAAGGCTTTCGCCGATGAAATTAATTCGATCCAACAACCATCATCGCCCCCGGTTTATTAAGTAGCAAATACCTAAAAAACTTCCACTTGATACCTAATAAACATGCAAACAAAACACAAATTTTAAAGATCGTACAATCTAAAAGGTATCCGATAAAAAAGGATTTACACTCTTACCAAATTTTTGTTGACCCGGTTAAGAACCTGTCACAAAAATCTAAGCCACAACCACAGTCACGAAGATTGCCAAGCAACCAAATGCTTAAAATACAAAACAAAACAATCAAGAGTAAACCACATATCAGTACTCACCGATTATTCACTCAAAATCAAGCATGCTTAACATTATATATGTGATAAATATTCTTATCTCTCATCTCACACAAAAAAGCACTCAAAAGCCTCCACCTAATGAGATAACCAGAGCTAACACCAAAGCTCCCTACCCAGCCAGGTTTTACAGATAAGAAAAACATATTACCCCACAAACAACCTTTAACATCAATGTAACAAGATTAAAAAATACATTTATCCAAACAAATGCAACATAATCATACATACATTAAAACAACAAATTTAAAGGTACAAAAAATTAGAAAGCAAAAATAGATAATGTACAATATCATAATATTGTCTCGCTCGAATCGTAATTCGACGAGGCAACAACCACATTAGCTTCAGTTTTTACTTTTTCCTTACCCTTCACCTTTAAATCCGGACACTCCCTTCTAAAGTGTCCTTTTTTGCCACAATAGTAGTAAGTCTTAGCTTTCACCGATTTACCTTTGCCATTTCTTCTGTTATCGTCGTCAGAATCATAATTATTCTGATACTTCCACTTTCCACCCCTTACTATATGCACTTCAGCATTCATCCCTCCATTTCCTTCAAGTTTCATTTCCCTTTCTTTACTTTTCAAAGACCCAATTACAATATCAGAAGAAAGAGTACCCCTACCATATTTAATAGCATTCTTAACATCTTTATACATATCAGGAATAGCATTTAACAGAAAAATAGCCTTATACTCATCAGATACTGTTTCATCACAATTCACAATATCTTGAACTAGCTCGTTAAAAACATCAAGGTTATCATCTAAATCTTTCTTCCGATCTATTTTGAAACTGAAAAAACCTTCAAGGAGAAAAATCTTATTTGGGACGGACTTTTCAAGATATAATTTTTCTAATTTTTTCCAAAGGTTTTCAGTTGTTTTGTGTTTACTGACCTTTTGCAAAACATAATCAGATAAATTTAAAATAACAGAAGAATAGGCAATTTCATCAATTTCTTTAATTTTATCAACACTAACATCGACAGCAAAAGAATTATCGATAGTTTTGAAACCTTTTGTTGCACTAAAATCCCTTTCATTTTCTGTTGCCATATTGAGAAGTCATTTTTATCGTCAAACGGTGCAAGTGAAAATGAGTTGACATTTCAAAAAAAAAAAAAAAAAAGCACACGAAGCAATTAATGTCCAACACAAACAATTACTTAACACGCAATATAAAACAACAATAAAATACCCGCTAAAAACCCTTAACTCCCAGGTTTCCGTGAGAATCGTGTTCTCAAATCAAGGGAAGGTTAAAAGCCGGTCAAAACAACAGTAAATAAATTCAAGAATTGCAACACTACAGAGTATTCTAAAAGCAACAAAAAACACAGCAATATCCACAAATTGCAATATCAAAAGCAGAATCAATATCTAATAAACCTTAACAAACTCTACCACAAGTAATGACTATCGAGCCACGATAGTCCCACAAGTCTAATGACCACCCCCACGCGATGGCCAACTAAAAGGAAGTATTAAAAACAAAGGGTTAGAGATACACCTCACACGGACTAGAATCTGTCCGCTTTTCTACTCACTGTATGGACATCGAAAAATAACAAACCAGGTACTAACAGAAAGCTTACGACGAGAGGAGTCTGCCATCACCAATCGTACTGCCAGATACCGCCGCACGCGCCCTCACAGGCCGTGGGAGTCTTCTTGCAGTTTTGGTGTGTTCACTACACGAGTCGTCGTGGGACCTCCGCCGGATCACCGCCTGACTCACGCGCTGCTGTCACTGATCGACGTACTGAATCCAACAGTGTGCTCAGATCACCGAAATTCTCGCTGGAGGTTGGTCAAAAGTCCAGTTGTAGATTCGGGTTTTGTGACTTCCAGTTGCCTTCCTTGTTTTTCCGGCCAGATTCCTTTGATTCCTTGCTCCCAGATCGAGCACAAGGCTCTGATACCAATTGTAGACGTAAGACCCTTGCAAGAAATCAAAAAAGAAAAAAGAGTTACAATTCAATTGCTACACTAAAACAATGAAAAACAAGAAAGCTAAAGAATATATGTTTATGTCTTCGTCTTCTCCGGCCAAGATGGAATCAAGACTTGATCAGGGCTCAGATGTGTCAACAGTCACCAACAACAAGCCTTCTTTTCGACCAATAGTGACGCAAAACAATAACCGTAATGAACTCTAATGGCAACACAAAAGACCAACAAGAGGGGACGTATTTGTGGCACTGTTTTTCTCAAGCACAAATAGCAAAGGCAGAAGCCACGGCCGTGGTGGTCAAGGAATCATCAAAAAACCCTCGGTTTATAATATTAAAAACAGCCATATTGGAAAGTCAACCAAAGGAAAGGATCAATTCATACAATCCTTCTAAAATCATGAAGCCATTCCAACATCCGAGAAAGGTCTGATAAAGGTAATGATTAATCATATTATTTAGTTGTCAACCAAAACCAATAGGTCATATTTTAGTAAGTCTAAAGAGCAACTACAAATAAGTCGTTACAATTTGACACTATACTCTTGGCCTGATATCGATTTGGGCGACACTTTTGACACATTAACATTTTTCCAATCAAAGGCCTTCGCCTATGAAATTAATTCGATCTAACAACCATCATAACCTCAAATTTATTAGGTAGCAAATACCTAACATTTTAACTTGTGAAAATCATATGTCCGTAGGAGACAAGTGTGCAACCGTGATGAGATATTAAAAATATCTCAAAATATCTCCTGTCATGATTAAGAAAAATTAATTTAATAATATATAATTACATTTAAAATTATTTTTCTCTTATACTTTTTCATTTATTAATTTTTTACTTTAATAATTCTATGTTGTTGATAGCAATACATATTAAATAAAAATTAATGTTAATCAGAAAATGCTCAATTATTAGATATCTAGTGTATAACTGTTGATATAATTTGAGAATGTCAAGTGTGGTTATGTTGGTGTTATTATACTATAATATCACTATTACCACATGAGACGTCTCGAATTTAAACAAGTATTAATTAATTAATAATTTATTAATTAATCATTTGGACAATTACCAATCTCTCTCCCCGCGCTTTCCATTTCGCCCACGGTTGCCGTCCCCCTTTCAAATTCCGATGCTACTTAGAATGTAACTGTTTATCATATCACATTTTAATTTAAAGCTAGTTATATTGACACCACGTTCTTTTATAACCACACCACATTATTAATTACATAATTTGTCTTTTATTTTTACTATTTATTGATTTACGTCCTTAGCTTTTCAAATTAAATTTTATTCTCGACCTATCATTCATTGGCGAGTCTTGTATTCGATTAAAGTTCCATTCAAAAGTTTTGATGGAAAAGTCACTAAATATTTTAGATAAGTAAAAAAATAAAGAATATTTAAGTGCAATTATATATATTTTTCTCTCATTTGAATGTATGTCGATAACGAAACTTGAATGAAAATTATTATTATTTAATTCAAGGAGTACTAATTAATTAAATATTGTAAACAAGATACGAGATAATAATTATAGATATATAAATGTAACAATACATAAAGTTTATAGACTATTAATGTAAACAAAAGTGGTGTGTTTATAAAAAAGTGTGGTGTCAATATATTAACCCTTAATTTAATTGTTTTGTCATCTTAAAAAGCATATATATATACTTGTTCCCTATATACATACATGAAGGTAGTTTGGTGCAGTTTGAAATACCCGCTTGGTGAATAATTTGAGGATCGTTACAGACTATGTAAACAAAAAATTGCACAAAAAAATTTGATTCTTTTAAGAAAACAGACAAGTTGTAAGAACAAGATTGGTCTGAGTTGGTTATACGACAAACAATTTTCACCTCTCTCTATATATATTCACCTATCTTTCCCATGGTCAATTTAAAAGATAAAATCAAAATAACTGGATATATTATTAAAAGTTGGGGAAGTTTCATTTGTCCTTAGTTTTCCAAATTATTTTTAAAGTTATTTCCTAACCTTTTAAAATTGTAAAAATATTGCATATATTCTTCATGAGGCTGGTTTGTCTCCCGATTTCAATACATGGCAAAAACCATCTCCTGGATATGTCGCTCTTTTGATGGAATAGCAGAGTGTTGTGCCATGTTATGCTGAGCGGCTGAGTCGGAAAAATCTTAGATTTTGGGGTAATAATCTCAATTCGAAATCCACGAAGCATGTACCTATGCGTGCCAAGTAGATGAGAAGTTATTTAACCAACTTTCTAGAAGTTTTTGAAAGAGATTCACAAACTACAACCATTCCGTTGGAAAAATGATAAAGAAGAATAAGACTAAAACAAAGATGATCCAAATTTCACCAATTTTCGAGGCTTAAACACGAATTTCGTTCGCTACTCTCAAAAAAGATATTTGCCACCACGAGATTGAATCCTTGAAGGTTATTTAGCAAATAGTTTGCAGGAGTGATCAAGCCTTAATCATTCGAAGTCTTCCCAAGCAGGTAAACTTTGAACACTAACTTGAAGAACACTCCTAAAAATTTGAGCTTTATCAGTTTTTTTTTTTTAAACAATTTTATATCACTTATCTCACTCTTAGAAATTTGAGCTTTATCATTTTTTTTTTAATTTTCTTTTACAATTTTATATAACTCATCTCACCAAAATTCACTGTATAGCATTATTACTAATTACTTCAAATAAATGTGCCAATATTTCAAGTTGTAGGATGTATCATGATCACTCGTATATACTAAGAAAAGAACAAGCTTTGGAGAAAATTTAAGTAAATAAATTTAACATGTGAAAATCATGAATCCCTTGTTGGAGAATGGAGACAAGTGTGCAACTATAATGAAAGATCAAAAACAAATTGGGTTATTGGCTCAAAAGGTCCCTACCTTTGAGTTGTTTTTTGGAAATTGTCCCTACCTTTCATTTCTTAGCAATTTCATCCCTACATTTGCATTTCTTGGCCGAATTTATCCCTGCCATCATTTGCCGTTAATCTTTCCGTTTTCCAACCTTTATTTTTGTAATATTATATCTATATATACACACTTATATTTTATATCCTACAAAGTCTAAATTAATACATTAATTATTATTTTTTATATTTTAAAAAAATTAATACACTTAAATTTAAATAGGCTAATAAAATGTAAGAGAAGATGAAATAAAATAAGTGCTTTTTATTTTATTATATTGTTTTATATGGTTCAGAACTGATGACTAAATAGACGTATAGTTAAAAAAGTATAACAAGCAAAATAATTAACAACATTGCCGTATAAATAAAATAAAATATAATTTAATTCTCTCATAATTTTTTTGAATATTACACACACACACAGAGATATATATATATATATATATATATACTCTTCAACAGTGTCGTAACACGGAAGAAGTGAAAAGAATATATGTGTGTGTATAATATTTAAGAAAATTATCAGAGAATCAAATTATATTTTATTTTATTTAGGCGGCAACATTGTTAATTATTTTACTTGTTATACTTTTTTAACTATACGTCTATTTAGTAATCACTTTTAAACCATGTAAAACAACATAATCAAATAAAACGCACTTATTTTATTTAATCTTCTTTAACATTTTATTAGCGTATATAGATTTGAATGCATTAATTTTTTTAAAATACAAAAAATAATAATTAATGCATTAATTTAAACTTTATAAAATATAAGTGTGTATATATATATATAATATTACAAAAATAAAGGTTAAAAAACGAAAAGATTAACGGCAAATGACGATAGGGATGAATTCCACCAAGAAATGCAAAGGTGGGGATGAAATTGTCAAGAAATGAAAGGTAGAGACAATTTCCACAAAACAACTCAAAAGTAGGAACCTTTTGCGCCAATAACCCAAACAAATTTTATGAATTCCAATCTAACACTATATATATATATATATATATATATATGTATATTGCACCATATAGTGTCGTACATATAACGTTAGATCATTTCCACTATAACTCAGCTGATTATGATGAGTCAACAAAATCTATTTGGATTTTGGGGTAATAATCTCAAGTCCACCCATGAAAGGCCTTAAAGGCTCGGGTATAACAATAGAACCATCTTCTTGCTGGTAATTCTCAAGCAAGCATACAATCATTCTTGGAACCGCACATGCAGTCGCATTCAGCGTGTGGACGAACCGTGTCAGCCCCGAACTGCCTTTACCACCCTTTTTAGGAGGACTTGATGATTCTGGACGATAACGAATACCTAATCGCCGGCTTTGGTAGTCGGTACAATTAGAGGCACTTGATATCTGTCAAGAGAAGATGAGGGAAATTCCGACACAGAGAAAATAAATTATAACAAAACGCAACGATTAGTTGGGAAGACACAATTTTATTACCATACCTCACCATAACGTCCCAACCCGGGCATCCAGGCCTCGACATCAAATTTACGGTATGCTGGTGCACCCAAGTCCTCTGTTGCCATGTCCAAAGTTCTGTGAAAATTAGCATTGCAACAATGAACACATCAACACACAAGTGGGAAAAGAAAAGGAAACTCTGTTTAAGGCATCAAAAGGGAATTTAAATTCAGATGAAATGAAATTGGATGCGCACTTAAAATGAAGTCCCAACAATGAGAACAGGTCTTCTTCAATTTCAATAAGTTCTCCATGGAAGGAATCACTTTCTTCAGGTCGGCATAATATAAACATCTCCACTTTGCTAAATTGATGAACTCGATAAAGGCCCCTGTCACAAATTGTCACCATTCAAATTCGTCGAGAAAAGGTCGAGGGAATACAATATCAGATATGATTTTCGCTACATGGCATCACTAATAGCACCTAAACCGATGTCAAAAGCAAAGATCATCACATGTAAGAAAATTTTATTTATCATAGCCTGTTAGACCAAGGTCAATTAAGATATATTAAGTCTCAAAGTCTATAATGGCAGTTAATAAAAGCTTGGTACATATGATTAAAAAATAAAATATAATTACATTATACTTAGAGCAGAAGAGGGAAACATGGAATTTTCAGCCTTAAAGCGGGTTAAAGTTGGAATTTTAAATGGATAATTGAAAAGGCTGACACTTGAAGGCAGGATCCAAAAGATACCCTTTTACTGCTTGTCAGGTTCAGATGCTAGATAAATCACATAGTTCCATAGGCAGCTTATAAATGTTACTAAACATCTAAATAGTTTCTGATTCTTTGGAAATAAGAAGTTAAATCCAAAAGCAATCCCAAATGGGGCATAAAGCAAAGAGCACATAGAATTTGCAAAACCCCACAAGTTTTACCTTGTTGCAGTGCCTGCAGCACCCGCTTCTGTACGAAAGCAATGGGAGAAAGCCACGTACTTTAAAGGTAATGATGACTCGGGAATAATGGAATCCATATGAATTCCCCCCACTGGAATCTCTGCAGTGCCTACGAGACATTGATCACTGCCCTCAATGGAGTAAACCTGTCAGAATTGATATTTAGCCAAACACCCAAAAAACAAAAGTTTAATCTTTCCACACTCTTCATGCAGGGGCTTCATACTGTTCATCCATTGGGTTAATCTGACAAGTTTTCAGTTTTTCATAGACTAAGTGAATATTCTAGATTTAAACTGGAGTTTCAAAATCCTTCAGTCCTGTCATAGAACCCCCGTTAGTTAGTTTAAGCGCCCCCCCCCCCCGGGGGCCGGGGGGTATTATGGGGAATTAGTATAATAAAGTGTAGAGTCGCTATAAATTTGGGGGTAGGGTTCATTTGGGATAGGCAGATGTTTTGGGAGAAAGTAGGCGAAACCCTTTTGGGAGAGAGTTTAGCCTCTCAAAAGCCCTCTGGACTATAATTACATTGCAATGAGTAAAAGGAATAATTGATTTATTGCTGTAACAGAAATGGAAATATGGAATCAGGCAAAGATTGTTGAGCTTTCTAGAGGCTCAACTCTCTCCCAAAAGGGTCTCCCCACTTTCTGGCAAAACATCAGCCTAGCCAAAATGAACCCTAACCGCCAATTCATAGACTCCAACACTTCACTATACCACCCCCGCCCAAATATATATATACACAAATATATATATATATGTATATATATGTGTGTGTGTGTGTGTGTATGAACAAGTAAAAAAGAAAAAAAGAAGAAGAAAGAAAAAAGGAAGAAGAAGAAGAAGGAATTTCGCCGTAAGAGTTATTATTTGGGTATTTTCAAAATTGAGTTATCCGAACAAGGTATGTTGATCCATGTTGGACTGGAAGAGTGTAGGAGCAAGAAGGACTTGGTAAATATTGATTATTAGATATTGTTAAAGTTGAAGACTGGATATTCAAGTTTGCAAGTCAAAGCCTAGAACTAGCTTTCCAAATGCGTTGTAATTATGACTGACAGAAGAAATTGGCTCAATCAAGAAAAGGCGAGTTCTAGAAATTTGCTGAGACAATATTAATATGCTCATTGCAATGGCTCACACATCAACTTAAGAATAATAACCTGTGTATTTGTTCCCCGAGGTTGGAAACCACATTTCTCCACCACAGAGGAACGAACAATTTCTGGGAGATCGGAAGAGGTGTAAAACCTCTTTTCATAACTTCTGACACAGCCCAGTTTACGAGGCCCATCTCCAACATAACAGCTTCGTTCTTCAAGTAATAGAATTTTGACCCGCTCACCTGTAAAATAAACCAAACAGATCAATAAATATTAGTTCAGTACATCCCAATTTCCATTACCTTCTGCATCAAACTTTATGAATCAGACATATCAAATACCAAATGTAATGGCATGTGATGTGATTGAAAGTGAGACATCAAGGAATCATATCTTGTGTTATGGATAGAATTTTAATTGATGGATTTGGGTGCATATGAGAGTTCATTTGTAGCAATCAAAAGATTGTGGGCACATTAATTTATATCTCACTCATATTCAGAAGTCAGCAGTCTAGCATCATCCAAAGAGTAAAGTACCTGAGGTTAAAATGTAATTTATATCAAGAAGAGAGTAATTTAGTTGCAACCATTAGTTGATAATATCCACTCTTATCACTTTTACCAACAAAACAATAAGCATGACAACCCAAAAGAGCAACAGATAGATGATATTATCACGAACAATCTTATAAATAAACTAAATTCTGAAGATTCTAAGTCCTTTCTTTTCTTCCTCTTTGAGTGAAACAATCAGGGTGACTCCATATTTTGCATCATGTCACGGAAATATTGAAAGTAAACTCACATTGTAGCTGAACAAATTGCTAAACCAAGAATTTGATATCCATGAGACTTAGCAGAAAGGGCCCAAAGGGAAACAGTCATTTATTTATATTAATTACATGTCGGTGAGGCCAGTTTCATTATCTTTTTTAAAAATTTTGGAGTTCAAATAATCTCTAGGAACTTTATATGTTTTTTTGGCTAAAAGATTTCAATTTAAGTAACAGGAAGGATGGCATGGATTATTATCAGTATGGGTAGGTATGAAAATTTTAAAGCACCTCCGGAGGTGCCATAACCGGATTGTGGTTAGGTAATGCCATAACAGATGACTAAGTACCTTAGAGTTAGGAACATCACCTCAGCAGCAGCATCAAAATCAAATAAGTTTAAATCTTTTCCAAGGTGGACATGATCCTTTATGAAGAAGCCAAATTCACGAGGTTTACCAACCTATAAATGGTGAAATGGAAGGTCAGACAGAAGGGCCAAAGGAGAAACGGAAGTAGTTCATGTCTAGGACAACAACGAAGCAAGAAAAAGCATATACCATTTTTCTTATGGTAGAGCAATCTTCTCCACCTACTGGAACATCAGGATGTGTCATATTTGGCACAGACTGTGCTTCCTGCTGGAGCTTATCTGTAAGTTTGAGAAGGTCTTCTTCCAGGGTAACAAGCCTTTCTTTGAGATTTTTACCTGGAGACATGCTTAAAATGAGCATATAAGATGATTGAAAACAATACTCAGTTAGACTATAAAAATGGGATAGAAACCTTCTTCTACAAGTTTTTGACGCTTAGATGGTTCCATGTTTCCCTTCATCTTGTTTGCAACAGCATTTCTCTCTGCTCGAAGCCCTTCAACTTCCTGCTATCTGCGAGTAACAATTAGCTAAAGAAGCCAGTTTGTGCCAAATTCATTCAATTAAAGAACGTTTAGATCATTCTTGAAGAAACAAACTGAACTCAAATCTAAGGCCTAAAAGAAAACACAATGCATAGAGCTTCTTATCTTAGCATTTGAAAGGTACAAATACAGAGGGGTACAAAATTCATGTGAAAGTGACAAAACTACTAAATAGAGAACTGAGAAAAAACCGTTCGTAGTACAGTTGCCCCATATGTGTGCGCATGTGTGTGTGTGTGTGTAAATTTCACATGTTCAAATTTAATTCATCGTGAAGACAAATTACTATGCTGTGGGAAAAATTCTACTGATTGAAATTGAGCTAAAAGTAAACTATTCTTCTGCATAAAACTATTGATAAAGTAAGTAAATACAATACATAAAAAAAGAACACTGAAATATTCTTCATGATCCAAACTTAGTTCAAGATAAATTTTGTATGTACAACTACTAACTGCATATTAATATAAAGATGCAATTAAAGTAGTTTTTTTTCATGTCACCTCCAAACTTTCAAGTTTCAACTATGGCTACAGCCAAACACCTCCGATCTCTTTCAAGTACGGGTAGGAAGATAGTTTTATCTCTTCACTTCTAATCAGGTATTGATCTGTTTTTCTTATATGGATGAAACTTGAGATATAATTTGTTGTTAATAAGTGATTTTCCACAAATTTCTCCTTGTTTCATCAACACCATTTTGGTGAGAGTTAGGAGCCAACATTTGGTCAAACATAAAGATCAGCACCAAAACTATTTGAGTCATAATCATCACCTTTTTCAAACCGCAATACATCCACATTGTTAAGTCAGACATTCAACTTCATTCTAATAACTGGCAAACCTATAATGCTTATTTTTTGCTACTTAGCAAAGTTAGTTACATAGCAAGTTCTAATGCATACATCAAGAAAGGTGGAACCTTTCTTTTACCATCTGAAGTATGTATGGAGTTTGAATCACATACATCTTGGGCCATTAGATTCCACTCAACAGGTCAACCCCTTAATTCCAGGCATTCAGGTCCCTGCATATATATTTTGCAGCACCTTAAGTGGTTTTAACCCATATATTAAACTAAAAGCTCAAATTTTTACTTGTTTTGTTATATTTATCTAACAGAGTATATCACAAGTAATGGTGCAGTTCAAATGAACTTTAAACTTCTAAAATTAGTGTTTTCTTAACTTAATACAGATCTATAATTCCACAGAGATATCATCCAACTGAATACAATTACCAACCCCACTTGAAATGTTGATGCAATTCCGGTATATAGGCCCACAATGCAATGAAACTGTAAACAGTGTTATGAGTGTAATACTAAAAACTGACCTTTTGAACATTGATTAATTTATCATAAAGCTCAACAAGAAGTTCTACATTAGCAATGGAGTTGCGGTTCTTGACATTGGCAGCAACAGCCTCCTTGTTCTCCCTTATCCACTTAAAGTCTATCGCCGCTTTCCATTGAGGCGCCTTGCCAACTATAAATGGCCAAACCCAAAAACGTTTTCATATCGACGTAAGAATATACAAGAAACAAAAGTAGAAACCAACGTCTGAAGAAGATAGGTTTCATATAAGAGTTAACAACCTTTGTAGTCATCTGGGTTAGCGGCGGCGGTAACAGTCGCGGCGGGTCCGGTGGCTGTGGAAAGCGCCCTGACGAGGAGTAGCTGACGGCGGAGTGGGATTCTGGAGAACTGAGAAAAGGGTCTTAGAATGGAGATGGGGGAGAGTTTAAGGGTGCTGCTCAAACACCACTGCAGCCGCATTTCGATTGATTTAGCCCTTCAATCCCTGCTGTTGCTCTTTGGCAGTTGCCTAGGTTGAGTGTTTTATTTTAGAGGAACGATGATTTTGTTTAAATTGACGCACAAGTCCCTGTAGTTTCACCAAAGTGCTATATTCACTTGTATAAAATAAAATACCACTTTTTTCACCCTAGAACCAACTACAAGGTTTTCGTAAGGAGAAAATTGCCGAAAGTTTTGAAGACGGATGAACTATGATCCTTTGTGACGATAAAGAAGCACTACCTTTCAATCGATGATTGATTTAATTTTTTAGTTACGGTTTTACTTTTAGACAATTTATTTTCCATTATAACTTGATGAAGTGATGAGGCTTGAAGGGGGGGGGGGCGGTTTTAATCATGAAGTCGAATCGAAACAGTTAAACCAACATTTCTAGCGGTTTCAGGTGGGGAAAATTTTTTTTTTGAAAAAATGATAGTTCGTCCAAGAGCCCCAAAAGACTGACCAAACTGTGGAAATGAGCAAAACCAACAAAAGACCAAGAAAACTACTCAAAAAACCAAAACCAACCGAACCGAATCAAGGTAGGTCGGTTTTGTTTTGGAAATTTGACAAACCAACCATTGCGGTTCAGTTTGACAGAGAAACCAAACCAAACCGCCCGAAGCTCACCCCTAGATGACAGAGTAGTTATTGGTGATAGGAGATGAAATAAACAATAATTATATATATATATATATTTTAATGCATGTAAATAAGTACCTTTTGTTTAGATTGGATATATCTGACTCCAATTTAGTTTCTGAGTTAGGATATGATTCCGGTTGTCAAGTCTATCAAACATATCTTAAGCTATAATTAACGCAAGAGATGTTAATTATCTCTACGTATATGTAAAATATTGTCACTAATTTATTTAAATTTCTTCAAATCAATTTAGAGAGATTGAATTGGATATCTTAGAGCTGAAAATAAGTATGTGAAAGACAAAATGCAGTTTTAAATGCTTGTTTGGGTACACATCCTGAAAGTCGAAAATAAAGATGACATGTCATATTTTTATTGGTGGGACATTTACCGAGGGAAGGAAGGAAAATCTTGGTTGCATTGAGAACTTTAAATTGATGGATGTAATTTCATTCTTGTTCTCCAAGTATAGCATATTGTTTTCCCAAATGAAAATTTTCTAATAACAAAGTCAGACATGAAAACAAATGATCCTTGATCATTTATAATTCCATTGTGCATAGTAGACTCTAAGCAACAAAATTCTGAAGAACAGGAATAGGACTTGCTGTTCAAGTGGCACATTCTTGCTCTCTATTGATATGGGAAATAAATGAATCTAGTTCGGCTTTGGACGTGCCACCTTCCTCGGCCGATAGCCTAATGGCAGCAGCCAATTCGTCAGCCCGCTTTCGTATTTCATTTCCTTCTTCTGATGCCATCAATCTTTTCACTACATTCTCTATGGTCGACGCTCTTATCAATTCCTCCCTTTGTTGCCATTCCTTCACGGCCAAACCTGTCGAGGACAAATTTTGAATGAATAATATTCAAATTACTCAATAATAAGGTGGCTCAACGTGATATCAGAGTGGCATTGAAACTAAAATGAGAAAGATCGGAAGAGCGTGAACTTTTAGACGAGATGCTTCAGTACGTACCTATTTTCCACACATCTGTTATGAGCAGGGTTTCTTGGCTGATCAGAGTGCATAGGCCAAGTTGCGATGGGCACTCCCATGGTAATCTTTCAATGCAAGAATTCCAGCCACAGTGGCTCATGAACCCACCAATTGATGGATGGGCAAGAATTTCTGGCTGTGGTGCCCAATCCCTCACCACAATTCCGAGCCCTTCAGTTCTTTTCAAGAACCCGTCTGGTAATTCTACTTGTCTAACTTCTTCGTCGAAAACGTTCCCTTTATCTGCATCCCTTAATACCCAAATGAACTTCTGCTTGCTCTGTTCCAACCCCATTGAGATCGGAAGAGCACACGTTCGTCTGGCAATGAAGTTGTTGTCCCAAACGAGACATAGATGACAGAATTCCGAGCTTGCTTGTCCAGCCACTGTAAGCATCTGTGTTGGCTATGAGATGATAAGAAGTTTGATGGGAGAAGTGGTCCAATTGCCCATAATTTCCTGTTCTCAGCAGCTTCATCCTTTTCTATTAGATCAAGGAAAGGCCCTTCCAGGATCCTGCATGAATTGAAGATTTCTCCAGCTCTGCACTTGAATGGCTCATCCTGTATAGCCATCTATGTCTAGAATCCCATCAGAAAAACATCCTTCAAAAGAGGGTATCGTTTTTGGTTCTTCAATTGGGAATGGTTTCCCCTGCATTTCCGCGTTGAAGGTGCCGTAAAAGAAAGCGGAAAGACTGGTGAAAGCATAGGATTCAGCATTAGGAATGGAAGAGATATCCTGAACAATTGAAGACATAAGAAAGTCTTGAATGACTACCACTCTTCTGGCAGTCGAGGAAACTTTACGCAAATACTCGGCCATTGGTTGCCGGACGCTCAATGCGGCCTCCCAGGCCGGCTGCATTTGCGCCGGGAACTTATTCACCGAGTTGGGATTTGGGGGAGGAGATTTGAAAGCCGGTGTAGGAAGATCATGGAAATGGATTTTGGCAATTTCGAGAGGGTTTAGGCCGTTGACGCGTGCCCGTGCTTGACGGTTGTGGATGGCCGAGCTGACGTAGTGAACGGGGTGGCCGTAGAAGGATACGAGACAGGAGAGTTGAAGGAGTTGATTGAGGTGGCCTTGGGCGGGAAATGGCACCATTATTACCACAACTTGAGCTTCTTTTTGGATGGCCTGGTTATGGATTTCAGGATGATTATTGCAATTGGAAGCCATATCGATCAAATTCACTTGAAGGGATACCCCATTCAAATGGTGCAATTTTATAGGGAATCTTGAGCAATTGGCAGAGTACAATGCTCTGATTCTTTAATCTTGCACGACAACTGATTGATTGTGAAATTAACTTCGGTTCATTTGGCAACCAATTATAATACGCACAAGTTCGTATAATATTTTGTGAATTTTGGTCATGTGAGAGCACTTAATTAGCTCACTTGTTCTCGACTAGAGAAGTCATGTGAAAAAATTAGAGTATAATATTTATTTAAATCAGAGACTAGTCAGTATTTTTTTTTCCCATTGGTTAGCCCTTGTTTAGTTAAATTTTCCAAAATCAATTATTTTCTTTCAAACTCATTTTCAATAGGACATTTATCTATTAAAATAATTTTGCCGGTAGGTTCTCAAGTACATGAAAAAGTTCACCTCTTTAGTTAATTAGTTTTCATTTTTCAATAAAAAAATGTCAAACTTGGAGACTAGATATATCCAATATAAACAAAAAACATTGTTCAAAAATCTAAATGAGTTACCTCATCACAGACATGTATTCCAATTAAAGTGTTCACACCATCAATTGGTTTTTTGTCTTATTTTTTATTTTTAGTTTTTTTCTTTTTTTTTTTTTTTTTGAATTACAAAGAGATGGTAAGGGAGGGGAAATTATAAATGGGTTACCAAATGGACCGTTAATTAATTAATCTAAGTTAAAATATCATTTTAAATCCATTTTAAAAAATATAATAGTTTTAGAAATTAATGAAATCTTATCAAAATAAAATCAAATTGTCCCGGAATATTGTGTTTTAACATGTAGTAATGTTTCTACCATAGTTATTAAAACAGGACCGGACCAGCCGGTCGGACCAGAAAATTGGTGACCTCCCAACCTGACCGGTCCGGTTAATAATTCTTTAACACTATGCAATCAAACTGCAAATGAACCTGCCGGTTTTCGCACATAACCGGTAATCCAAAAACTCAA
Source organism: Nyctanthes arbor-tristis (assembly GCA_963692815.1). Lineage (NCBI taxonomy): Eukaryota > Viridiplantae > Streptophyta > Magnoliopsida > Lamiales > Oleaceae > Nyctanthes > Nyctanthes arbor-tristis. The sequence continues at coordinate 46,439 of CAVNYN010201690.1, forward strand.
AAGCCGCTCGAGTTGCTGCACATCAAGGAAATTTAGAATTCTAAGGTCAACTGACATTTTTTAACTTCTATTTACCTAACAGCCAACTTTTCATATGACAATATTTTTATTAGTAAACAATATTTATTAGTTTCATTTTCACTTTTTTAATGACATTTAATTACAAAATAATAGTAGAATTGACACTAAATGGCAATTATTTATGTTATATTTGTCTAAAATAATTCAACTGGTTGATAAGAATTGGCCCACTAGTTCGACCACCGAGTCACCAGTTGAACCAGTGAACCAATAACCCAGGTCGTAGGCCGGGTCAATCACTACTACAGAAATTAACAAAAAAATGACAATGTACATTGATTCGTAGGCAAAACGACGTGTAAACATAACGCGGTGGCAAACTTGTAATTAATTGGTTAAGAACATGTAGGTTTCTCTTAGAAAACGACGTGTATGGTACACAAAAACTATAGGCAACCGACGCAGACGCCTATTCTTCAAAATACACGTCAATTCCATATTTGGAACCGACGTGTATTAGGTAATAGCAAAATTTCAAAATCTAGAAATACACGTCGGTTCTACATTTGGAACCGACCTGTATTAGGTAATAGCAAAATTTTAAAATCTAATGTCAAAATCTTACAAACACAGATCCCTCTACACCTCGGGAAGTCAATTCCATCTTCCTCCATCAAGCATTTTGAACATACATTCTCCTTTCTCACTTGTCTCTTCTCATCCTTAGAAATTATGGATGAAGTCTTTCCAACTTTCTTTACCTTCCAGTTTGAAGTTGAAAAGTTTCTTCATTTCTTGAATGGATTTTTTGAATTGGGTTCTTCTTCTACTTCTTCTGTACTTTTTTAGGAGTTTTACTTCTAGAGGAGCCATGTCGCTGCATTTGAGAGCTGGGATTGCAACAACGATCTTCCCTTCACTCAGTGCTTTGTATCTGCAAGACAAGCAGGGGTTTTCCGGTACAGTTACTCTGACGAAGACATGGATTTATACGTCGCCGGTGACTTGTGTGGAAGAAAAAGCAAAAGACAATGGCTTTGGTCCCATATTAATACTACTGATTCGGGCCGGTTCAGTTTTTTTTTTAGCAAACTAGGTTGGTGTGCGGTTTCTAGGCGCCCGAACCAAGTCAGTTAGGTTCGGTCCACCAGTTTCGCCGTCCAAACCAGTCAAACCCGATTTGAACTGAATCGGACCAACCCCGTTCAGTTAAACCGGTTGAACATAATTATTTTCTTTTTCCGCCTCCTTGAAAACATGACTCCAGCCTACTTTTCTGTTATTTTCATAAATATATATATATATAGCTTGATAGTTAATATAGAGAACTGCTAGTTTTCTATATATGAACATGATCTTTTACTTTTTGAATGTTCAAGTGAATAAAACTTCAAACCCTAATTTCTCCCACTTCGTTACAAGTTACAATTCAAAATACACTCAAATTTCAAATCAAAGCTCAAATCCTAATTTCTCCCCTACTTTTTGGATGTTCAAGAGAATAAATCCTCAAACCCTAAATTTCCCCTTCTTCTTTACAAATTACAATTCAAAATAGACTCAAATTTCAAATCAAAACTCAAATCCTAATTGTCTTTTCTGGGCCGCTACTCTACTCCACCGCGCGCTGCTGCTCTACTGCTCTACTGCACCGTCATTACTACTTCGCCACCACAGCTTCGCCACACCGCTGCTGCTCCGCTGAGCTGATCAACGCGAACCTCCGCCGCTACTGCTGAGCTGGAGCCGAAGCCGGAGCCGCTGTTGAGCCTAGGCTGCGCTGCGCGGCCGCCGCCGCCACTTCCGATCTTGCCGATGCCGCCTGAACTCTCTCTCTCTTCTTTTTAATGAAATGGGCCTAAAATTGGGCCAAAGGCAAAGAAAACTTGGGCCAGATTTAAGCTTAAAAAAATATAAAATAAAATAAGGTGCGACCCGAAACCCGACCCGACCTAAACTGACTCAGCTCAAGTCGGTTTGGGTTGGGTTGACTAGTCCGTCGAGCCGGTCTCAGTTTATAGTTTAGCAAGGCTCGAGTCTGGGCCAAAACTGGCCGACCGACCCGATGCCCAGGCTTACCTTAGGTGGTGGTCTAGGTGGTGGCGCCACTGACACCGGAGATTGTGGTGCTTTGAAATCACTGTCATAATCACAATTCATAGACCCCCATGTTGCCTGCTTTTTCTCTTCTTTCTCGTAACCATACCCTGTTTTTGCCTGTCATGTTGCCTATTGTCTATTTTATTTAATTTTTTTAAATTGACTTTAGACGTCAGTTTTTGTGAAACAACTGATGCCTATTATTACCTTTAGGCGGCATCCAACAATCGACGGCCATACCTTTACAATACGCGTAGCTAACAAAGGTATCGCAGTCAAAACCGACACGTATTCAATAATACAACCGACGCCTATTGTGATTTTCTGTAATAGTGAATGTCTGAGCTAGGTTTGATAACTATAGTTTCCACACATCGTATGCTTTATTTATTTATTTTTGTGGCTCTTCTTTACGTCCGAAGACGTAACCCGTTTTAGCAGTCCATTTTTTAAATTTGAAATAAGAACAGATTTTATGAAAACTACTTCTAAAACAAGTAACATATTGAGAAATACCCCCGTGTATGGTTGCTAGATATTGATGTGTTGTTTGCGAGCATGAATATTATTTTTATTGACGTTATTGTACACTGATTTTCTATAGAGTCAATACATGTTTCGTTTAGGTGTTTGTGTGGAGACTTAATTTGAGAGAAAAGTAATGAGTTTCAATGTTTTGTATAAGTGACGAAGACATGCGAATGAAAAGGAATGAAATAATATGACAATTGGCAAAAAAAGTGTTGATTTGGTACATTAAATGTTTGATATTGTCATAGGGAATGTTATGTGATGACATTGTTCATGCATTAATTTATCCAATCAATAAATATCTTTCTCTTTCTTTTTTTTTTCAAAATCTCTAATAATAACTTGACAAATATACAATGTTGACATTGTTGCATTAGAAAATTTTTTAAATGTAATGTCAGTATTATTTTTGATATTGTCATAGAGAATGTTATGTGATGACATTATCCATGTATTAATTTATCTAATCAATAAATATCTTTCTCTTTTTTTTTTCAAAATCTCTAATAATAACGTTACAAATATACAATTATGACATTGTTGCATTGGAGAATTTTTTGAATGTGATGTCAATATTATTTGACACATATACACCTAAGACATTTCACATTAACTTTACATTAGAGATGCTCTTATGTGACCTGTCAGATGCGTGTCATCTGGTATGCCACATTATACCCTGTAATGTGGCCTGTCAGATGACACACATCTGACGCGACACATCAGTATGTAAGAGTATAATGTCACTAGACATCTGGTATTAGACTATTACTGCCATGACCACTAGCCACTTGGCGATGAGTAATGTTCTGACACCATATGTGTAGTGCCTTATGATACCACACAGTTCATGTGATGTGTATATAAAGTGTCTACATATACGTTATATAAATTGTATTGTGCCATAAAATATCACACATATAGCGCAAGAACATTATATACTTGGCGATTGCCATCGTCAAACAATTTTTGAATTCTCTAGCATTACTTGATCGATGATATCAATCACGTATAACATGAAAAATCAATTTACGTTGACCAATCACATAGCCTCATACTGTCAAGAGACCCCACATCCTCGATCCTCACCGATCCACGTAAGGTATTTGGCTATGTTATGAAGTCAAAAATGGACTCTAAATCACTATTGCGTAATGAATACATAGTCATATGAATACAACACAATTGCCGACTATTTTACAATAAAACAACGAGTAACCAACAAATTCAACAAGTTGCATACTCTGCAGGCACCCAAAATAATTAAAGAAATAAATATTAGAGATGGTGATATTTCGTACTAGAATAAAGATATATTGCATCGCTGTAAAATTGATATTAACGAGGTGGGCATGACATTGTGTCTACATGTACAATGTCAATGATCTCAAAAATTAAAAAAATTAAAAAAAATAAATTCATATATATCTTCATATATCGATATACAAACAATTAAATATGGTTCAATCACTCTTGCAATACGTGGTCATTGCAACATTTACCTAAAAAGTAAAATAGTGGTCTTGAAAGCTTACCCGTCTCTGATGTGAATTTGATAGGGACAACTTTGTTTTGAACCAGATAGTATCATCAATTGTTATAATTTAGATGCATGGTTCATTTTCAAATCCCAAAATGGAAACGCTAATTATAGGTATACATCCTTCACATATGCCCAAACACATTAATATTTTTCGGCAATGGACTCGCCACGAGGCCAACTTAATTTTTCTTTCTACTCTCTACCTGTTGACGGTTCATGTTTCATTGCTAGAACATCCCATCGCACGTGTGCTCTTCCGATCTTAGTAGTGCTATGGGTACTACAAGTCATTATACAATTACTCATACGAATTGTACACTTTGTAGGATCTTGTTAATCTAATCATCAATTCACTAATTAATAGTTGGGTTAATTTCACAAAAGGTCCCCAACCTTTGAGTTAAGAGTGTGTTTCGTCCTCAACCTTTTTTAAGCAACACCTTTGTCCCTAACCTTTGAATAAATTCCCGCAAAATGTCATTTTTGTCACTATTCATTAAATTTGAACGGTTATACTATTTACTTTTTTAATTTTTAAAACAAAATATTTAAAAATATTAAAAATTAAAAAAAATTAAAAAAAAAAAAGAAACACCCACCCCACACCTCAAATTGCCACCGGAAATGGCAGCAACCAAAATGGGGAGGGACGGGGTGAATCCCCCCCATTTCCTGTTGTTTTCGGAAGGAAATCGGGATTCACACCCCCTAAAAAAAGGCTACCAGAAATGGCAGTAGATTGCTGCCAACTCTGGTATCGATTTTGCTGCCGTTTCCGACGGCAATTTGAGAGGCTGGTGTGGGTTGTGGGTGGGGTGGGTTGGATAGGGGTGGGTTGTTTCCTTTTTTTTAATTGTTTTATTATTTTTAAATTAAAAAAGTAAAGGGTAAAACAGTTTAAATTTAGTGAATAGTGACAAAAAGGACATTTTGTGCGTATTTATTCAAAGGTTGGGGACAAAGGTGTTGCTTAAAAAAATTTGGAGACGAAACGCGTTCTTAACTCAAAAATTATAGACTTTTTGTGAAATTAACCCTTAATAGTTATCAAATAGATCATATGCGTGTCTGTACTACACAATTTTGTAGTACCAATAATATTTTCCATGACCAGAAGGGTCTTTGATCAAATCAACCCAAATCCCACGTGGGCCGGCGGAAAGGAGTCACCGGCTCAAATCTTTCTTTCTTCATACCCACGGCAGCGCCCTAGCGAGCAAATATAGTCTTGTAAATGTGTGTATCTATATTGGTTGTTTTCTATTGATAGTTTGGTTTTATACACAGTATTTGATCTTACTCTATAACACGAGGTGCAGGGGCGTAGCCAGCATGCCATTTTATCCCTAGCCGAACTATATTTTCCCTTAGTCGAAACATATAAACAAAATTAAAAAAAAAAATTTCTTTAGAGACCCCCCTTGGATCCGCCCCTGACGATGAGGTGTGTGTATATATATATAAGCATACTTATAATAATCAAAATTATGAAGAACTAAATTTAATTTAATTTAAATTATGACGAATTTGTCTCTTCCTTGTAGACGTCTGCACACGTAATTATTAAATTAAATTAAAAAATTGCTATCATACAATGCAATGTTTTAATTTCTAAAAGACATACAATAGCGTGGTTGTGCAGGTAGACTTCAAAGCCGCTCTTAAGTCTAGGCATGTTTAGGTGTGCCAGAATCCACGACAAATATATTAGTATAAAGCATGGTTGATGCATAACAAGGGAAAAATTCTAGTTTGACAAAAAGATGGACAAAAAATGTGACAAAATTGATATGTGCGTTATGTGACAAGTGTTGATGTAAAAGTAATGTGATGTGTTGAAAAATATGATTATACTATATGTCAATTTTATTAGATTTTTTATATTTATTTTTGTTCAAATGGCACAACTCATAACAAGATGTGATGAATAGAGCAAATACCTCGAGTCGCGTGCCTTAGATATAGGCATGGGCCTTTAGATTTTTCTAAAGAACCCAACCCTGGTTTCTTGTGGAACCCAAGGGCCAATGAGATGCTTGTACCCAAATAAAGTGTAAGCACCTCATTAGCTCCTGGAGTCCTTAAGGAACCCAGAGTTGGGTTCCTTATAAGTGCTCTGGGCCTTTATGTGCAATTAAGAAGTAATGTTCAAAAAATGAAAAAAAACAGTGAATGTTTGGCAATTATTCCGATTATAATATGAATTATAATCTGTTACGTGACATTATTTTATTTATTGCTTTTTGTAAAAGTAAAAGACTGTGGCTTGATTTTTACTTTTTCTCTTTTTGAAAAAAGTTAAACCAATGAAATGATTTCGTGTGACAGATTATAATCCAGATGAGTTAAATAAAGAATTGGATTGCAAATATACTCATGTGCTGTACTTATGACTCACCATCAAGGTTGTTCAAATCGCGATTCAAATATTTCACGATCCCAAAGTACAAAATCAATCCAAATCGCAACAAAAATCGTATATCCATGAAATCGTAATTGAATCGTATGGAATCCGATAAAATCGTTGTTCTATCCGATTTATACAATTCCAGCTTATACCTTTCTTTTCATACTTTTCCTCAGTTTTTTGTGGCATCCATTGTATAGTATGATTGTTTCGGTCTCGGTTTTGAATGGCTTAGCGATGGTTAATTGTGCATCTGACATTTATGGATACTGATGACAATGAAGCCAGCGGCAGAAGATGAAGAATTGAAGATGAAGCTGCCCCTGCGAGTACCAACTGATTTTGGTTGAAGTTTGCATATGGGCCTAATTAATGGCATTTGGGCTGGACTTTTATCTAATTTTAATCCTATTGTACATGAAAATGAAACCGGCCGGAATGAAGAAAAATAATCATAAAATGGATTTTATGATGATGATGATAATAATAATAATAGACATTTTTATTGCATTATTATTTTATTATATATTTAATTTTGATTGATAATTTTAGCTTGAAACTTGAATTATTGTTTTTAATTTTCTATTACAAAATTTTCAATTTTTTTGTATCTTTTAATTGATTTTAGTAAAATCTCACGATTTACGATTCAATCCACCGATTCGATTTTTGAAACTCCTTACCGATTCGATCAAAAAATACAATTTTAACAACCTTGCTCACAATGACTCGTGACTTCATTGACATAAACTAGTCAAACCACTCTAGTTTGTTAAAAATCAAACACAATTCAAAAAGTACATCAAAAAAACACCCATTAAAATATAACCAGAGATAGTACTAAAGTTAGATATGATGTAAGTGATACGTCACAATTTCAAGCACCAATGGTTTTTTGGTCGAGAACATAGTGTAGAAGGCATGTGGAAAGCTGGGAATGCATCAGAAAATCGCCACTGGATTTACTTCTTCAATTTGCCTGAAATCGGTTCACTTTTTGCTGTAATTATTTCGTAAAAATAAGCAATTAGAAAAAGAATAATAAAAGGATTTTTTATTCCCTCCCAAGTTTCCCTAAAAATGATAGGGGTACTATACATCCATGTAATGTGCACGAGACGAGACAGATTACATGATTGTGATTTTCATGAAGCATACCTCGATGCATGCCACTATAGAGTTATATAATCATGAGATGTACACCGAAACATGCTACATATGAAACCACAATCATGAGACCTGTCCCGATATATACCACATAAGTGTATGTTACTATATATATGGTGTCATATATCTAGCGCTAAATCATTTTTTGATTAATGATACTAATAATTATGTCCTTATATGCACTAGCGTTCGCTTTAATTTTCACTTGTTTATGTGCAAATTATATTTCTAACTTTAATTGGCATTAATTAAATCTTATTGTATCCTCCCACCTATAGCTTATGTGAAGAATATGAGCGGATGTACTATCTTAGGTGGTACATCCTACCAATAATATAAATATATATTATTAAAGTGTTAATACGTGTAATTTAAAACTTTATTTAATTAATAACAAATAAAAATGACGCAATGTGATCTTACATTCACATCATCTATCTCTCTCAGAACTCTGCACGACACTTTCTCATTTTTCTCACCCAATTTCTCTCCCCTATTTTGTATTTTTCTCCTCCATTCTCTTACCCGAATTTTAGTGTAAAAATTGTATAGAAAAATTAAACAATTGTGAATCACTACCATTTAAAATTTCATTTTGAGATTTATAATAATTATGTCTACTTGTATGATTTTAATTTTTTATTTTTCGAGTGTGCAACAAAGAATTTTATAACTACATTTATATAAGAATATACTGATATCTATGAATGTGACCTACATATTTTTTGAGAATTCTACATGATTAATATAATTTTAAACGAATTAAGTTTTCAATTTTACTACCAATCCGTCATGCTTTAATTGTCAGTATACAAAAAAGTTTTTTAAAATAGTATGCACATTATATTCATATAAATATAATTATGAAATCTTCATGTACATTCGAGAAAAACTTAAAATTTATTCCAAACAGTATTGTAAATTGTGAAATGGAGTTTTGAGTAGCATAAACTTGTTAATTTGTTGGTTTGCAATTTGCAATCGAATATTGTTGATCTCGTAAGAAAACGACGTGGTAAATGGGCAAACAAGGAGAGAGAATATGTTTAGGAAAAATTAAGTAAGAGGGAAAGTCATGTGTCCACCTAAATCCCATTTTGTTTTTAAAAAAAAAAAAAGATTTTAAATTACACACATTGGCGCTTTGATGACATGTATTTATATTATTGATAGGATGTACCACTTAAGATGGTACATCTGCTATATCTAAGTATTTCTCGAGGAGTAGTGATGTTAAACACCAGTTTAATTGGTAACATAAGTGACATTAAAGGCTAGAACAAAGTAATGGATTACTAGTTATTCAACCCGTGCGTTGCACGGGATAATAATACCATATAATATAATCAATTCAAGAGGATTAAAGATGATTATATAAAAAAGATTTAAGTTATATTATCGTTTATGTGTCTATAAAGAAAAATAATATATGTGCTACCCATTAATGAAGATAAAAAATGGTCTAAATAAACTAAAGTAAAAAATTTAAAAAAAAATTGTGAATATTGGAATTAATCTAAAATATAATCTGACAGTGCAAGATAAAGACGGATACCGTTTACCGGTTCACAATAAATTTTTTCAATAATAATCCATTAAAATTATAAACTTTTTGGAAACTCAAGACCTATAAGCTAAGGCTCTATTATACATAGAACTTCTCCAAATAACTTAATATGGGCATAAATCTTTAATTATTTTCACTAATTAACCAATGTGGGATTCCATTTCTATACACAAAGTATCATTTTCAATGACTATTAAACTATAATATTTGATCGTTTGCATGTGTATAACGAAGAACAATATAAGTACTACCTATAATATGATATCTTTCATTAATAAAGATAAAAAATCGTCCAAACAAACTAAGGAAAACATTGAAAATAATTTCCGAATACTGCAACTAATCCAAAAAAACAATTCGGCAGTGTGAGATACAGATTCACATGTTCACAATAAATTTTTTTGCATTAATGATCCATTAAAATTTTGCATTTTTTGGAAGCGTAAGGCCCATAAGCCAAGGTTCCATTAAGCCATTTCTCTAAGCAACTTCATATAACCATACATTCTCAATTATTTTCACTAACATGTGATTGCCTTTCTATGCTCAATGTCATATTTTCCATGACTCTTAGAAAAAAGTAAAATTTCAACAATTTTTAAACGTTAAGAATGACAAACTAGAAAATCAAACGATCTTTTTCCACATTATTTTTGGTAAAAATTAATTTATTTCAATTATTTAGTTAAAACCTGTCAACAATTATAGCTTTTCCAGTTTGATGACGGGTTCGGTTCTCTAAACATTTATGAATAATGAAATTAATTTGGAAAACAATTTGAGAGTGTGGGATAAAAACGGATACGGTTAACCGATTCACAATAAACTTTTTTCAACAATAATCCATTAAAATTTTAACTTTTTGAAAACTCAAGGCCCATAAGTAAGGTCCTATTCTGCATAACACTTATCCCAGTAATTTAATATAAACATATATCCTCAATTCTTTTCACTAATTAATCAATATGAGATTCTGTTTCTATACACAAAGTCACATTTTTAGTGACTCTTATGTCTTAAATTATAATATTTGATCGTTTACGTGCGTGTAACAAAAAAATATAGGTGTTACTCATAAGACGATATCTTTCATTAATGAAGATAAAAAATTATCTAAAAAAGCTAAGGAAAATATTAAAGAACATATGTGAATACTAAAATCAATCTAAAAAACAATCCATTAATAATCCATTAAAATTTTGAACTTTTTGGGAGCTCATGGTCAAATAGCAAAGGCCCTATTAAGTATAACTTTTCGCTAAGTAGTTTAATATAGATATACAATCTTAATTCTTTTGACTAAATTATCAATGTGGGATTCACTTTTTATACTCAAAATCACATTTTCAATAGTTCTTAAACAAAGAATAAAATTTCAATTTTTTTCAATAGTAAAGATAAAAAAATTATAAAATCGAAGTTTTTTCCACGTTATTTTAAATAAAAATTAATTTATTTCAATTGTTTAGTAAAAACCGGTCCGTTGACCTTGAACATTTTCTAAACATTTGCGAATACTGGAATCAGTTCGGAAAGCAATCTAAAGGTATCGGATAAAGATGGACATGGTTAATTGGTTTATAATAAACTTTTTTCAATAACGCTCCATTAAATTTTGAACTTTTTAAAAACTTAAAGCTCATAAGTTAAAGTCCTATTATGCATAACATTTATCCAAGTAATTTAATATAGGTATATATCTTTAATTTTTTTTTTACTAATTAACTAATATAGGATCCCCTTTTTATACAGTTACATGCGTGTAACGAAAAAAAATATATGTGCTACCAATAATATAATATTTTTCATTAATGAAGCTAAAAAGATTGTCTAAGAAATTTAAGGAGAACATTAAAGAAAATACATGAATATTGGAACCATTCAGAAAAACAATCGGACAATATGTGACAAAAAAAGTTAGTTCACAATAAATTTTTTTCATTAATGATCTATTAAAATTTTGAACTTTTTAGAAGCTCAAGACCCATGAACTAAAGCCCTATTATGTCCCGTCTCTATGTAGTTTAATATAAGCATGCATCCTCAATTCTTTTTAGTAAATAACCAATGTGGTATTCTATTTCTATAGCCAAAGTCATATTTTTTATGGCTCTTTAAAAAGAAATAATTTTTCAACCCCTTTTTAAACGGTAAAGATAAAAAATTATAAAATCGAATGTTCTTTTCCCACATTAGTTTATTTAATTAAAATCGGTTTGATGACTTTGAACTGTTAGCTTTTCTGGTTTTTTGATAATTTATGAATACTGAAATCAATCTGAAAAACTATCTGACAGTGTGAGATAAAGAACATACAGTTAACCGGTACACAATAAACTTTTTAATTAATAATTAATTAAAATTTTGAACTTTTTGGAAACTCACGGCCCATAGGCTAACGTCCTATTATGTAAAAACCTTCTTTTGTAGCTTAATATAGCCTTGCATTCTCAATTCTTTTAATTAAATAACCAATATATGATTCCCTTTCTTTACCTAAAGTCATATTTTCAATAATTTTTAAAATAAGAATAAAATTTCAATGTTATTTTAAGTACAAATTAATTTTGTTTTCAATTATTTAATCAAAATCGGTCCGATGATCTTGAACTGTTAGTTTTTTCGATTTGATAGAAGGTCCGATTTTCTAAATATTGGCAAATATTGGACCCAAATTAGAACCAATCTGGCGGTTTGAGATAAATCAAAACCAAAAATTAAGAAAATTGATCGAAAATAAAACTCCTCAAGATAATGAGTAGAAAATGTTTTTAGATAAAATGAGGTTTAGTAGAGGAAGAGAAGGAAAATGTGAATAAAGAAAAAAAGATATTTTCGGATAAAATAAAATCTAATTGGTGATTGAAATTAAAAATTAGAAAATGTGGTGATAATAATAAACTAAATCAAACATATCTATATAAATAATAAAAAAAGGAAACAAAAGATAAAAATGGAAGTGAAACACAAAAAAGGGAATATATAAATTGGTAATAAATTAAAAAGATAAATAAAATTAAAAACTAAAATGAATATGAATGGCCAAGATTTAGAGATAAAATCAATGGCCATGATGAATTTTCCAAATTTAGAAAGTGAAATTGGCGGGAGAAAATAAAGAGGAAACTATCCTTTCTTTATGTATATATAGATATAGATATAGATTTGTACCACTATTATTTATTTACTTTTATTTTTTGTTTTTACGTCTACTTCGAATTAATGGATTTGGTGATCGATTAACAATTAATTACATGATGTGAAATAAAACATTAACCACCAATTATTGTGTAATAATCAATTTCTATTAAGTAATCTAACATCATATGCACATAGTGGTCTAACTGTTGCTAGTTCAATGTTTAGTAAACTGATTACTATTACTATAACATAATTTTTAACGGTCTTACTGTTAAAGAGCTTGCTTGATTCTCATTATTTGTTCAATTTTAAATAAATTATAATGAAAAGAGAGGTAGAATGTATATTGAAAATGTAAAAAAAAATTGAAATATATGGTTATAATTGAGTAGTTGTCAAATTAGTTATAGGTAAAATTAAAATTGGGGAGGATAATGAAGATCAAACAAGCTCAAAGTTGGAGGATCTAATTGCATACAAAGAAGAAAGTTAATGACTTTAATTTCAGTTGTAATCTAAACAGTTTTTCTACAATAACAACATGCACTCAATTATAGAGTTGGTATAGTTATAAAAAACAAAAGAAACCATTTCTACAATAACAACATGGACTAGTAGTTTCATGTGTTTTTTACATTATGCGGATTATGTTATATAACTTATGTACCTTAGAATTTTCGATAATCTGAATGCTTCCTTTGAGAACTTAAAGTTACCTTTATTATCGGAGCTGAGTAGGGGGAAAAAGATACCTTTATTAGCTATAAAGGCACTAGCGATTTCTATTCAATTGACTTAATGAAATAGACAAAGCTAAGGGCTGTCTGTACCCTACAAACATCACATGGATCAAGATTTGATACTCTACTTCCCTTCATGGTTTGATCATAAAGATGTGGCTATCTTTACTTCAATTATTTTCTTTGGTTGATGAATTTGAATGGCTCATTGTTCCCGAAACAAAGTTGGAAAAAGACAAAGTCGAAGTTATTAAAAGAAAAAATAAAATAAAATTCAACCACTCGATTTTTCTTTTTTATATTTATATGACGACAGCTAGTAAAAATTTCATGTTGTAGATACTTTAACATTCAAGTCAAGAGGGAGATAGAGTATACATTTTTTGATATTAAAGTGGGATTGCAGGGAAAGGGATTTGAACCACCAATGAACACTGTGGGAAATCAACTCGAATGTCATTAGACTACGTGGGTTTTGACAAGTAGAGTATATATTAATAAAATGGTCTTTTCCCCCCTTTTTGAATAACTAAAATGGTCATATTAGAATCATGTTATTTGTAGGAAAGTTTTTACAAAATGTTTTACATCTTAGGGTAAATTCTCAATCTTACCGTTGTTGGATCATTTTTCCCTAACACAATACACAATGATAATAATAATATGGAAAAATACTCTATTTTGCAAAAGATTTTTACCCCGGTGTGTACTTGGGGAAAAAAGTAATATAAAGATAAAATAGTGAATTTACCTAATTTCCTAAAAAATTTTATAAAAGGTTATTTATATTTACACAACTACTTTTACCAATCATACCACAATATATACATCATTATATAAGTACAATTTTTTTTTTTTTATAAATCCACTACATACTAAAAGTGTGAGTTTCAATACTACTGTTCATTCCAATTGTATGATACGACGCCGTTTCCGTCTTTTTCCCTGTTTTTTTTTGGGTGTCCACTATAAATCGACAAAACGACACCGTTATCTATCCCTCTCCAAACCCCAAAGCTTCGCCTTTCCAATTCCTCTGTCTTCACCGCCTACACGAAGGCTTTTCTGTTGTATATACGAATGCGTTTATATATATATATATATATATATATATATAGAGAGAGAGAGAGAGAGAGAGATGCATTACGTGAACTAATACATTTGACAAATATTTATAACAAATGATCTTTTTCGTTTATTTTATTTAATTTAGCGGCTAAGATATATTCATATAAGCAATCAACCCATTAAGATTACTTTCTTTATGCATCAAAATTACTTTCTATCATTATTCAATTATTAAACCCATTAAAAGTTACTTTCCATATCTAATCAAACTTGTAAAATAACTATCACATCTACTTATTAATTTTCCCATTTCCCCAAAGTTATATAATATTAACATCCTAAAATTTCAAATGATCTCTGGCTAACATTGTAGATCAAGTAAGGATAAAAAACGAGGCAAGATCAGCTGTCCTATTTTACTGTCCCCTATGCTATTCTGGCGAATAAAATCTTGCCACGTCACTTAATTCTTATACAACCAATTTTTAATTTTATCATCCCATACAATCCCTTGCAAACAGTACTTACTGCTACCTAAAATCCTATCCCCACCACCGACCGCAGCCACGTTCCTGACTTTCTTGCCTTTCCCGATCCTTCACACCTCCAGCGTCAGTCACAACTCCCCATTTAAAGGAATACAACGGTACAACCACTTAAATTTAGAAAGGGAGAATGATAACATTGATTTGAAACTATTTAGATAAAATCAGAAAAAGAAAAATATTCCTGCAAATGTTATGTGAATATTTTTTTGAAAGAGAATATATTAGTTTGATGTCAGTGGCGGAGCCAGCAAAAAAAGTGGGATGTGCCAGATTGAAAAAAAAATTTTCCCTTAATACACATGGCCTAATTACCCTATATATATATATAATTTTTTTTTTACAAGTTAATTTTTTCTTTTTTTTCAATTTGGGCTGTGCCGGGGACCAGGAGAGTATTCCCTTGGATCCGCCCCTGATAAATGTTGTAGTCTTATATCAAATCATGAAATATATCAGACCGGCACTACCCCAAGCATCGTCGCAGCCCAGTCCCGGTATTTTGTTGCCTGCAACTCCTTCACAACCACCGACAAAAAGTGAACTGACATCTCCAATTTTTGCACCAGCAAACCAGATCTGGTGCATTCCTTCTTGTTTTTGGTCGCATGTTTAACTGGAGTATGATTATTGTCATTGTAGGATGGTGTTTTCGAGTGGACCCGTGAATTTCGAGGTGGTGGTAGAATGGTAGTCGTGTCGAAGACAGTGGCAGGATTTGACGAAGGAAGAAAGAAGGCGAAAAGGTAAAGGGACGTTAGGTTTGTTTGGACACCAAAAAAATTGATGACGTGTAAATATTAGATGAGTTGGCATGGCTTGATTGGATAGACATGATACGAGACAGTAAAATGAGACCGCTAATCTCAATCCACTAAGAACCAACCATTTGTCATGCGATTTGGTAACCAATTAAAAAGCAATTACGTTTATCAACCAATTTAAATTTTAAATTTTAGACACATGCTAATATCACTTTTAACTACATATTTGCTCTTCCGATCTCTTTCACATTATTTTAATCATTACCTTTACATAACATAATTAAATGTTGATATTTATATAAAATTTAAAATTTAAATTTATTTATAAATCTACCTTTTTATAAATGGTTACCAAACAAAGCGATGATAGTTCCCCTTACAAGAATTACCATTTCTTGGAGCTCTCTATAAAACTGCACCATGAGCGTAGAGAATCCCTTCAAGTGAATTTAATCAATATGGCTTCCAACTGCAATAATCAGCATGAAATCCATAACCATGCCAATAAAAAAGAAGCTCAAGTTATGGTAATAATGGTGCCATTTCCCGCCCAAGGCCACCTCAATCAACTCCTTCAACTCTCTTGCCTCATATCCTCCTACGGCCACCCCGTTCACTACGTCAGCTCGGAGATCCACAACCGCCAAGCGCAAGTCCGAGTCAACGGTCTAAACCCTCTTGAAATTGCCAAAATCCGTTTCCACCATCTTCCTATACCGGCTTTTGAATCTCCTCCCCCGAATCCCAACTCGGTTAATAAGTTCCCGGCGCAAATGCAGCCGTCCTGGGAGGCTGTATTGAGCGCCCGGCAACTGATGGCCGAGTATTTGCGGAAAGTCTCCTTGACAGCCAGAAGAGTGGTAGTCATTCATGACTTTCTTATGTCTTCACTTGTTCAGGATGTTGAGTCCATCCCCAATGCTGAATCCTATGCTTTCACCTGTCTTTCGGCTTTCTTTTACGGCACCTTCTTTGAAGAAATGCGGGGGAAACCATTCCCAGTTGAAGAACCAAAAAGGAAACCCACTTTTGAAGGGTGTTTTTCCGATGGGATTCTGGAAATAGTGGCTTTACAGGATGAGCCATTAAATTGCAGATCTGGAGAAATCTTCAATTCATGCAGGATCCTGGAAGGACCTTTTCTTGATCTAATAGAAAAGGATGAAGCTACTGAGAATAGGAAATTATGGGCAGTTGGACCAATTCTCCCACCAAAATCCTTATCATCTCATACCCAACACATATGCTTACAGTGGCTAGACAAACAAGCTCTGAATTCCGTTATCTATGTGTCTTTCGGGACCACAACTTCATTGCCTGATGAACAGATCAAAGAGCTGGCACTGGGGTTGGAACAGAGCAAGCAGAAATTCATTTGGGTACTAAGGGATGCCGATAAAGGGAATGTGTTCGATGGAAATGTTAGACGAGTAGATTTACCAGACGGGTTCTTGGACAGAGTCGAAGGGCTCGGAATGGTGGTGAGGGATTGGGCACCACAGCTGGAAATTCTTGCCCATCCATCAACTGGTGGGTTCATGAGCCACTGTGGCTGGAATTCATGCATTGAAAGCATTTCCATGGGAGTGCCCATTGCAACCTGGCCCATGCACTCTGATCAGCCAAGAAACGCCCTGCTTGTAACGGATATGTGGAGTATAGGTATTGACTGAAGCGCGTCGTCTAAAAGTTTAAGCAGTTACAATCTGCCCCCCCCCCCCCAACACAAAAAAAGAAAAAAGAAAAAGAAAATCAAATACAGGATGTTACATGCCTTTGATAATGTGTTGAGCCACCTCATCTACTAACGTGAAAACTTATGCACTTAAATTTTGTGCTTGACAGGTTTGGCCGCGAGGGAATGGGAACTGAGGGCGGAACTAGTAAAAGCGGCGACCATTGAGAATGTGGTGAAAAGATTGATGGCATCAGAAGAAGGAAATGAGATACGAAAGCGGGCACAAGAATTGGCTGCTGCCGTTAGGCAATCGACTGAGGAAGGGGGCGCGTCTAAAGCCGAACTGGATTCATTTATTTCCCATATCAATAGAGAGTAAGAATGTGACACTCCAAAAGAAAGTCCTATTCCGATTCTTCAGCATGTTGTTGCTTAATTTAGAGTCTAGTTTACGATTCTCGTCGAGAATTATTTGTGTGCTTATGTAGGCTTTGTTCTTAGAAGAACGATGACAAAGTTATGCATTCTATTGGTGAATTCTGAGTCACAATCTCTTGTCTTGATACTAAGTCAATTAAGTTATCAAAATCCAACATGTGAAGAACAAATAATATAGACTAGGGAGATAGTATCTCTAACGGGGATCCAGATCTGCTGTCCCCAAATCCCGTCTCGCTCGCTGTCCCCCCAATTAAATCCTTACACATGTTTAATTAATTAATTAATATTTGATTAACTAAGAAAATGCTGACTTGTAAATTAAATAAACACGTGTAAGGATTTTATTGGACGGACAGCAAGCGAGACAGGGTTTAGGGACAGCAGATTCGGACTCCTCTAACGGAGAATATGAATTGAGAAATAGAGAGACGGGTGTATCAATTATACTCAAATAAAGAGAATGCAAAGAGTTGACACATTTTAGAATATATATACGACCGTCAACATTTCTTTCTTAAAGTACCTTGTGACGCTTTTTCCATTTTAAGTGCAACCATGTAACATAAACACAAAATTTGACACACAGTACAATTGGGAGAACTCGATTTTACCGCATATAACATCACTTATAATCAATTATAGTCACATAAACTAATCGTTTTATTTTATAATAATGTGTCCATTTCAAAGTGTGCACTTTTTGTGTATAAATAGATTTTTTTTATAGTGCTATTGTGGTTGACCCCATCTATATTAATTAAGAGAATTAAATCTCGGTATTTTTTGTACCGCGAGACTTTTTTTTTTTTTTTAAAGCAAAAACTTTGGTGAAGAGACTTAGAAAAGAATTGAAGATGTGATTATTGAATTTAACATTTAAGCCTTAACAACTTTGCTCATTTTCTTTTTGTTAAACTCTTTCACTAATAAATTAAAATATCAAGTATGAAAGATCAAATCTAAAACAAACCGTAATCCCTCTTAATTTATTCATTCATCATCTTTACATTGTTTTTGGCGGGTAACGAGTATTTTTACCTTCCCAACCCGAACCATCTTGCCCCGTGCTCAATTCAAATGGGTAGGGTTGGGTAACAGGGGATGCGTATCCAACTAGAACATTTAATAATTATAGAGGTGACCAATTTAAATTTGATAATATTTTACATTTATCGTTGAACTTATGTTTTCGAATGTATTGAATTATAGTATCATATTTTGCACATTAGTACATATGTACGAGAGATTGGAGGTAAGAATGCAGAATGTTTTATAAACCATATTGGATTTTACGATTACTAAGTCAATTGATTTTATTTATTTAAGTAATGTATACTTATATTTTTATATTTTCTATGAAAGTGTAAATGTTATAGATTTATTATACAATTATTTAATGACATATTTTAATAAGTTTTTTTATCCGTGCAATGCACGGATAGTTTAACCAGTTCAATTGTAATTGAAACCAATCTTTTATAAACATGTCTATCTATAGATAAGTGTATCTAAGGAATCCAGCTCTGAGTTCTCTATAGAGCCCAATAGCCAATGAGGTGTTTACATCTCACTTGAGTCCAAACACCTCATTGGCCTATGGGTTTCTTAGACAATTACCTTATATATATACACTTTTTCACTATAGAATGGGGATTGAAGGGTTTGAGACTGAGGTGATTCGTATTCAAATCAAACATATGAATAAAGAGCAATTCTATGGGCCATGAAAAGGGAATATTATTATGTATATTCTCATGTGGCATACATTCATTGAGTGATGATTACATGTCTACTTTTTCATCATTCAATACAAATATATCATATAAAAATGTCACCTAAAAATGTCCTATTTTCATGTCCCCTTATAATTTCTCATGAATAAAAGATGTTTTATTTTTTACCACTAAAACAAATCCCCACGTCCTTTATGTGGTTGGCATATGTCCAAAATTGTCCATTGAGATTTTGACGTGGGGTGACGTCAAATATATAGTGGAGTCTGCACGGCTTCCTCGGTTCGAAGTCGTACGTTATTTCCAATTTTAACCCCGTGTTTCTGTAATTCAAGACAGTAGCAAGGATATTTTGGAGAATTAACTGGACTTGGATGTAAAACGGCCCATAACGCATTATTGGTGCTCTGCCACCGGGCGCAAGCGGTTGGACAAGTCAATATGTGAGGTCACGAGTCAAAAGATGCTCAATTTATATGGACATTATCCCTTTTTTCAAGCATCGAAGATGCTCAAAAGAGCCCTTTCTTCATCTATTAATTACACAGGAAAGAGGCTGCTGAAGTGCTAAAAATTAGAACAAATTTTTTTGGGCAATTCCCATCAAAATCGGGATCGGCTGTTAGGCAACACATAATGTTTGTCGTGGCTTGATAGATGAGGTTGCAAATACGTTATCTATATACTATTTGGGATGTGTGGTTCATTGTTAGATGACGAAATTAAAGAGCTGGCAATATGATCAGAATAGAGCAAACGAAGATTCATTTTGGGTGTCAAATGAGGCGGATAGGAAAGTTTGTTATAGGCCGAGAGAAGTTAGACAAGTAATTATTAAGATCAATTGATGGAAGGAGTCGGCTAGGGAAGGCTGCTGTTATTATTTGTCACCTAACTTTATTGTGTTTGTTTTATGTTGAAAAGGCAAAAATTTTCGAGTATCATAAATCATAATACAGAGGAAGCCAAATTGATCTAAGTGGAGGAGCATCTTAATTAAGATATTCCTCTCATTTCCATTTTCAAGTTTATTTCAACATGAAGTTATTTAATTTCTGTTAATTTATTGAGAAAGGAAAAAAAAACAAAAGATTTTAGGTTACACTACATTCCCCACATTATCATCATCTATTTGTTTGTTTCTGGTAGATTCTTTTTTGTTTTCAACCAAGCTGTTGCTATCAATTATTCATCCCGATCCATGTTTTTTCCTTTTTTTTTTTTTTTAAATAATTCAATCAGAAGTATTTTTCCTTCCACACTTCTTCCGCAGGAGAAGAGATGAGATTAGACAAGTATGTGTGTGCTAGATTGTTCGACTTAGTTTCTCTGACGCTCAAATTAGGATAAGGAATATGATAATTACGTAAACAACAATAACATGAATTCATAAGAAGTCAAAATTTACTTAAAGAGAAACACATAATGCATCATCATGTGGCACATGTAAACCGGAGTAGGGCAGCGTAAATGAGTTCCCTGTAACGTACACGTCAAATTTGTTTTTCATTTTAAAGAGGTCTAAACAACTTCCACAAATAAGGACTTCAATAGGATTATATCCATTAATGGAAAACTGCAATGGTTTTCATGAAAGAAATGAGCATACCAGCATGGAGCAAGCTCAAGTTGAAGTAGTCATGGTGCCATTTCCAGCCCAAGGCCACCTCAATCAGCTTCTGCAGCTCTCCTGCCTTGTATCCGCCTATGGCCTACCGGTTCACTATGTCGGCTCATCCATCCACAACCGCCAAGCCAGAGTCCGGGCCAATGGTCTAAACCCTCAGGACATAGCCAGACTCCATTTCCATGATCTTCCTACACCAGCTTTCACCTCTCCTCCTCCGGATCCCAATTCAACGTGTAAATTCCCGGCACATCTTCAGCCAGCATGGGATGCCACGCAGAATCTCCGCCAACCAGTGGCTGAATTCATAAAAGACTTATCCCTGAAAGCCAGACAAGTTGTAGTTATTCATGACATTCTTATGGCAGCAGTTGTTCAGGATGTTGCTTCCATTCCAAACGCTGAATCCTATCTTTACACCTCTGTTTCAGCTTTCTTTAATTCCACTTTTCTATGGGACTCCCTGGGAAAACCATTTCCGATAGATCTACCCAAAGAAGTACCTACATTTGAAGGATGCTGTACGGAGGAAATCCTACAACTTTTGGCCTTACAGAAAGAGGCATTGAAATATAGAGCCGGAGAATTATACAATACCTCCAGAGTCATTGAAAAGCCTTTTCTTGAGCTATTAGAGAGGGAAGAAGTTGCTGAGCAGAGGAAATTGTGGGCAGTTGGACCAATTCTCACCACAAAAATCATGTCAGTTAATGGTCAACACAAATGTTTGAAGTGGCTTGATAAACAACCTCGAAATTCCGTTATCTTTGTATCATTTGGGACAACGGCTTCATTGTCAGATGACGAAATCAAAGAGCTGGCAATGGGATTAGAACATAGCAAACAGAAGTTCATTTGGGTGTTGAGGGACGCAGACAAGGGAAATGTATTCGACGGAGAAGTAAGACAAGCTGAGTTACCAGATGGCTTCCTGGAAAGAACTGAAAG
This sequence comes from Nyctanthes arbor-tristis, assembly GCA_963692815.1. Taxonomy (NCBI): domain Eukaryota; kingdom Viridiplantae; phylum Streptophyta; class Magnoliopsida; order Lamiales; family Oleaceae; genus Nyctanthes; species Nyctanthes arbor-tristis. The sequence continues at coordinate 68,460 of CAVNYN010201690.1, forward strand.
ATTGGGAATGGTGGTGAGAGACTGGGCACCACAGCCCGAAATTCTTGCTCATCCATCAACTGGTGGATTCATGAGCCACTGCGGCTGGAATTCATGCATAGAGAGCATTACCATGGGAGTGCCAGTTGCGGCCTGGCCTATGCACTCTGATCAGCCAAGAAATGCCATGCTCATAACAGAAATTCTAAAAACAGGTAATGCAGATCCACCTCACCTATGAGTTTAAGTCCTTGTAGTTCACTCATTTGAATTTTGTCCAGTGCACCCCGTTGAATTTAATTTTGAAAATCAACATCCCCCCACCCCCACCCCAGGGGGCGGCAGGGTTCAAGTGTAGATCAAATTCAGGTTCACCAGCAGAGGTCTGACGGGCACAATCTTCAACCTTGTGAAGGGCCCTAAAACATGTATTCCACGTTGAATCAACTCATCTAAAAGCTTAAGCTGTTAGAGATTAAAAAATATTTGTTCATTTAAGATTTTGTGTTGAATAGGTCTTATTGTGAAGGAATGGACACAGAGGGGGGAGTTGGTGAAAGCATCCACCATTGAGAATATTGTGAAAAGATTGATGGCATCAGAGGAAGGAAATGAGATGCGAGAACGGGCTGAGAAGTTGGCTACCGCTGTTAGACTGTCAACTGAGGAGGGCGGCACATCTAAAGCTGATTTGGATTCATTTATTGCCCATATTACTAGACAGGATATGCCTAGTCTCTCTACAATATCAACTCCAAGTTCTTCTCCACACAATATTTCCTCTCATGCCTCCGCCGCTTGAAAGTTGAAATCGTAGCTTCTGACAGTAAAATAAAGATTGAAAAGATATGATGTTACGTGCCTATCTTTTGTATTTTGTTTTTGGAATGGTAAGATGTTTAGTTGGATAGTTAGGATAGTTAGAAGACAGTTGGAGACTTGGAGTATGGAGTCAATTAGTCGTCCTTTAGGAGAATATATTTTCATTATTTTTGTAATTGAACTCAAGAAATGAATAAACAAAGTGATCCAGAATTATTTTACCCCAAACATATACTTCTTCTCTTTTTGTTTTTCGATACAAACCATTTGTGTTTGTATGAGATGAATAATTGAACCAATACAGAAAGGCAATCATAATAAGATTACTCATTTAGGGGGAAAAGAAGGTGAACTAATCGTCATTCTGTTGAGAAACCGAGCAACTTGGATTAGCTCTGATGTAAGAAAATGGGAACTTACTTTGCCCAAGCTTTTAGATCAAGTTTGGGAAAAGGAGGATATGCGGTACTTGACAGCCAGCTCAAACCTGTTGCATTTTTAGAACATGAATTCTAATGTTAGAAGAAAACATGGCTCTGCAAAGTAGTTAAGGATTTAGTTGAATTTTCCAGTAGTTCTAGTAATGAACATGAAGATAGATAAAAAAGGATTCATGTAGCCAACCAAAATTTAGGAATATTGTTTAATTTCTTTTTGATGGTGAAGAGAATGGGTCTCTACATACCACTTAATGCATGAATGATGCTTGGGAAGGACAAGAAGCTCAAATATTTTTTTTATAAAGAACAACACAAGCGCATGCCCGGCTGGTCAAGTCTTGAAGGGAGTTCAGATTTAGGTCAAATGAATAATAATATAAGAAGAGAATGAGGTGGTTCATAGTTTTTATTTTCTTATGCAATACTTTTGGTCAATGACAACAAAAATTCATCAGTAAATAAAAAGGCCGGCACCAACCATAGGCCTGGACGGTGGACACCCATCCCGGCCTGCATTCAAAGGTATCCTAGCTGTAATCTGCTTTATACATCCCATTTGACACCATTGGAGATCGGAGTTTGAAACAACAAGAGTAAGCACAAGCAAAAGCATATGATCGAGTAAACGTGGCTGCAAGTAATTACCTTGTAAGTCAGAGCACAAATATGTGCTACCAGGACGAGGAGACGATCTCTAAATTTATCACCACCATTAGATATATTCACAGCCTCAATTTCAGCCAAAAATCTACAAAAGAAATATGAGATATTACTCTAAAGAAAGTTCATAATGGAATGAACAGTTCTTCTCAAAACAAAGCTAGTTCCCACGATTAATGAAAATTTACGACACAGGAGCTTTGTACAAGTAAGAGTATGACAGCAGAGGATCTTCACATTGCAAATTTTCAGATGGTAACCCATCTCTTTATTAATGGTTAAAACTTCAAATAGTAAGATCAGAGCTCACTATTTGAAAAAACTCTTTATCTTTTCAAGTTTTTAGCCGACATTGCTCAAATTTGCAGACAATTTCCGACCACTTCAAATTACGCTTAAAAAAGCAAAAAATAAAGAAATTTTAGTTTACATAAAAATGCATGGTCAACTCGTTGAGACATTAAATCGAACAGCCGGCATTCATCCTGAACGGAGAATATACCGGCTGTCCGACCCCGCGCCACTTCCAATATGGGCCCACCCACCCTACTTTCAAAAACCCAAATAGTGTGTGGAAGCAGTATTCTAGAAAGAGTGAAATGTGGAAAAAGATCAAAAGCAAGCATTGAGTTTTTGCCAACTAAGCGTAATAATACGCGATAAAAGTATAACCAATGCGTGATAAAGCGCAAAGTATGACGAAGCATAGAACTCAAACTTCAAGTTTAGGCGCCACCTAAGCATCGCCTAAGCGAGCTTTTTAGAACATAGTGAATGGGAGAGGGGGGAATATTTACAAAGTATTTGACAACTATCCAAATTATAATTTGGATAATAATATGTTACGTGACATTATTTTATTGGTTTTTTTTTGTAAAAAAATAAAAGATTACTGCTTGACTTTTACTTTTTGACTTTTTGAAAAAAGTGAAACCAATGAAATGATACTGTGTGGTAGATTATAATCCAGATGAGTTACCAAACACCCTGTTAAGTTTTTTCCCTTCTCCTATATCCCCCAATTCAATAAAATATTATTTTCCCCCATTCCTACTTCCTTTCCAATCCAATAAAATATTGTTACGTGTCTAATTCATATTTTCCTCTCACTTTTTTCCCTTACACATTATTTAAAAATATTTTTTTTTTACTTGACTTTTTTCTCTAATATTAATCTTACTCTAATAATGATTTAAATAGTTGTGATGATAGCTCGAGCCTGAACTAGCGGTAACCAAACATGTCTTGACAAGGAGTAGGACCAACATGTAAAGAGCTAGGCGAACCTTGATTCCAAGCCCTCTGTCGGCAAATTACTCCCTTCATCTCTCAAAAAAAAAAAAAAATCCCCTCGTTATGTTTAAAAAAGTTCAATAAATGTTTTATTAGAAAAGTAACATTTAACAACAATTTTATTTATGGTTCGAACAAGTGTTGTAAAGGTTAAATTCTAATATTCTAAGTAAGAAGTATCGTATTCAAACCATACATGTCCGTCCCCTATCTCTCCTTGTGTTAAAAAAAAAAAAAGAAGCAGAGATGAAAAAAACAATTCTATTATATACCTTTATTTTTATTTATTATTCCACTTTAATTTTTCTTATATTTACTAATAAAAATGCATATATTAAAAGAAAATTAAAAAATTAATCAAGAAAAGTAGTTTACAATATGAGAGAATAAAAAAAGTACACTATTTTTAGAAGGTGGCATCATTTTCGATTGATTGAGAATGAAAAGAAAATGTTTTGCTAGGCCATCTTAAAGACTCCAACTGAAATGTCTATTTTCTAAAATCGAGATTTACAATTTCTATTTTTCTAACTTTATCCAACCCATAATTTCTAAATATTATCCAAATCTCTATATTTTCTATTCAACTTTTTTTTAACTGGATAAACTTTATTCAATAATGGAATCAGAATGAAGTACATCAACAATAAAACTAGGAGGCGAATGAAATAACATACTAGGACCTGACATAAAACCAGCCGTTCTAGCAAGCGTATGAGAATCTGGTTCACAGATCGTCTAAAACAATTGAACTCTATACCATCGAGTTTTAAAATTGAAAGTTTGCAGTCATCAAGAATTAAGCCGAATGGGGACAAGTCAATACTAGTGTAGCGAAGACCCTTATAGACCACAAGTGCATCCATCTCAACCGTGACACGGGGTAACTGTAATATTTTCTATTTAACTTCATTTCCAACAATTTAACATATCTTACAAATTAAAAAATCATATGGCAAATATACTTAAATGAATAATTGTATATTTGTAGTAAAATATGTAATGTATGCTTCGTTTCCGCAAACCCATCCTTTTTATTTTCGTTCCAAATAGGACAATTATATTAAATAAACATGAAATAAAATTTAAAAAAATATTGCAATCAACAAACAAAAAAAGAAGTATGAGATAACCCAACTTATATGAGGTGATAAAAAAAAAACCACGACAAATAAAACATAAGGACTAAAATGACCGAAAAATATAAAAAAACACAAAGACTGAAAAATAAAAAAACAAAGGCAAGAGACTGGTCTGCGATTTATGGAAATGCACGGAATGACATTTCTGTAAATTACAGAAAATCTATATTTCATCTTTATTTTTATAAGGGTACTTATATTACCACCACACTTTTTGTTTCTTACACTACAATTTAATTATTGGCTTAAATATCGTTAAATAAAATTACATTAACAACCTTACTTTTAATATTTACTAATTTTCCTACCCGTGCGATGCACGGGTAGCAACACTGACTAAAGACATATCGCACGGGTAGCAACACTGACTAAAGACATAACAATGGGGCGAAATGTCATTACTAAAACATAATAATAGATAACATTAACAAAGAAAAGAATACAAAATCAAAAGTTAATTTTAATTTATCACAAAATTTGAGACTTTTTTTTTGTACACAACATTTGTTATTGAATTTATCGATTTAACCTCTTTATCATAAATCAGTATCTTTAATTCTAAATGATTGTTCAATACACATATATATAGCAACTGCATTTCTTGACATTTTATTTTGCTAGACATTGTCATATAATTTAATCCATTAAAATTCAATTCATTATAAATGATACTAAAGGAAGGTGAAGTATTGAAGATAAAAATAAATATAATATAGTATACCTTGAAGGGTTAGACCCCGTAATCTTCTTTTAACCATGTTTTCTCCAAATAAAACCATCTTCTAGTGAAAGATCAAGATCTCTCATCCAAAGAATAGGTACCCTTCTCACTATTTTGTTAGCTTCATCATTTTTACGTTATCAAATTAAAATTACCGTAAGACTAAATTATATTTCTTTCATTTAATAATTATATATTTAATTAAAAATGGAGAAGATGCCACTTTCACACACACAGAGTGCGTGTGTCAGGAATTAGTATGATTTCTAGACTTGAAAGAGGAAACATTCTACATCCATGTTTACTAATATCTATTCTTCTCCCGTGGCCGTCTCATCAGCACTTGTCCCTCCAATGCGAGTGCAATCAAAATCGTAAAATGTCAATGAAATTAAAAAGTGTACTATGCAATAAAAGTGTATTAAAATAATAATCAAAGATTAAAACCCATTATTTTTATAATCTAAACTGTAATTATTAAAGTCATTAAATTTTGATACAATTCTTTCTCCATCTCTTACATATTTGCATTTTGAAACTCTTATCTCCAATACAAATAAATACACAAAAGAAATAATAAATAATGATCAAGAAATCCCAAACTAAAAAAATCCACACAGAAAAAAAAAACTCTTTTTAAGAGCACAAAGTTGTTGAAAACATTTAAGAGTAATGATAATAGTTGTGTTGAAAACACCGTCTCAAGGCAAAATTGACACATAAATTGATAAGTTAAGTGATGACTGGAAACATTTTTAATCATTAAAACATAATATATATATATATACACACACACACACAGAGAATGATAAGAAATTCAGAAAGCACTAAGAGCAGTGAGTACAAATGGCCTAAGCAACACAATAGCATTGAAAGAAATTAACCGAAACAATACAACATCATTAAAATAATCTAAGTTAAAATGCACAATAAGTAAATCCCAGCAGTTTTTTTTGCTCTTTTATCGGTTTTCATCTAAACTCCGTAGTAGCTTCTCAACTTTGACAATTGTGACAAAGTTGATTTTATCAATTCTTTTCAACCGTCACAATTTTTACAACGCTGTTGGTCGATGTCTGAGGTAATACCCCCATCATTCAAATGCCTACTGCTAGCCACATCCTCAGTTCGTGTGTCCATTCTATGGAATTTTCACTCATCTCGTGACTTCATTGTTGGAAGCAGAGGCATGGTCTTGCGTGTAGTCGATGGCTAAATAGGCAATAAAGTTTTTAATCAGTAGTGATAATGCAAATAAGTCCGTATGAATTGAACCACAAGACACATTACAATCATCCTCGTCCCTCATAGCAAGCAAAAGAAGTTGGAGTCCTGCATGTTTCATAAAAATAAGAACTTCCCAATATAATATTTAGCTTTCAAATTATATTCCAAAGTTCAAAATAGTGCAACTTGCTTGGGTTCTTCCTAATGTCGAGCGTCTAAAAAAATGTTTTCAAACTATTCCCAAAAAAATGTTTTCAAATGCAAAACAGAAATAATAATAATAATAATAATAATAATAATAATAATAATAATAATAATAATCATCATCAACCATTAGGGAGCACTATCTAGAAAACGCTTACATTTAAGGCCAATCTCCTTCATATTGGATCCTAGTTACTCACCATCTTCACTCTTAGTTGGCACCATTTGAGACTTATTAGCCAAAGTTTGCAGGTCATTGAAGGAAGGACCTTCAACTTGTAGGAACAGAACATTTTTTTGGCTATTTTTCCTTTTAGTTAGTCTTCAAACTCAGCTCTTATAGAATCCAACCTTGGAACTTCTTCCCTTGAATTACATACTTCATTGATGTCAAATGAATGACAACTCGATTGTTAAGAAACAACAGAGAGAGAAAAAGTTAGAAAAAAAAAATATATGTATAACAGAGAAATCAACCAAAAAGAGAGGGGAGGTATAGTAGAACAAGCCAGACATGCTCGCGTTCTAGAGGCAGTGAACGTGGAAAGTGACTGGCGCTGTCGTGAAGCGGTGAAAAGCAGCCAACGGCTTTTGAAATCGAGCCCGTCATCTATTCGATTAAAAAACGATTAGGAAAATTGAATGGCAAAGGTGAATGCCGCGAAGGAGATGGACGGTTCAGGGACGGAAGAGGAACAAAGTTCTGCCAAAGATTAGGGCAACAACATTGTATGACAATAGGGTTCCAAACCTAGAATGATTTTGAAAAATCAGGAAAATTGAAAAAGATTAAATGATAAGATATACATATTTAAGAAAGAATTCTCGGAGATTTGAATTTTCCAAATCAGATTCAAGATAAGATGTAAGCAATTGGAGTGAATTAAGAAAGGGGATTTGACAATAGCCGAAAGTGGGGTGCCTAGCTAACGGGTATTGGTAGCCGAGAATCATAGCAATAGAAAATAAATAAATAAATAAAATAAGGTGCAAGAAAAATTATACCGTAAAAGCGCTGTGTCTATAGTCACCACGTAAAAAGAGCGGGAAAAACTTGGTGTCTATAGGCACTGTAACTCTTGATTTAGATATTTTTATTATTAATTATTAATAGATAATAGATTCTAAGAGTTTTTCCCCCTCCCACTACAATATCATTTTATCATTTTCATTTATCTATTTTTTAATTATTTTTCTTCTCCAAATTATTTGTTAACATTTTTAAATGTCGATTTATATCTTGATTATTGTCTTTGGTGGCTTAATTTGCACAATGCATGGGCCATTATTATTAATTTTTTTAGTTCCATATCAAATTTAAAAATTCAACCTCGAATCGTGACATTATTTTACTTTGATTTCATAGAGAATTGGATTGAAATTAATATGACATCCACAATCAATTTTTTTAATCAAAAATGCATAAATCGTGACATTTTATTTTTTATTTTTTGTCTTTTTCTTTTTTTTTCCTTTTTTTTTTGGGGAAGAAAGTGAATTTATGGAATAATTAGTGGTTAGATTGTGGTGGGAAGATAATATTTTTCATTTCCTTTTTTAATTGTAATTTAGAAATTTAGGTTATAAATATAAAATTATTGTAGTGTTTTAATCAAATTTATAAGTTATTTTGTGGTGAAATTAAAATGTGGTGTTGAAATTAATTTTTATAGTAGTAATATAATTACCCTTTCTATAATTCATAGTTGGAGATTCATTTTAGTCATCTCTGAAATTTTGGAGATGGCTTTTAGAAATATGTTGGCTTTTAGAAATAGGTTAGAGGAGCAATTGGATCTGATACATTCGTATTGAAATACAAATATCTTAAACGGTAATTTTCAAACACTTCTCGGAAATGTGTTACAGCACTTCCTAACTCATGTGGTATGTATTGATACATGCCACATGAATTTGAAATACACGTGGCATGCATCAATGCATATCACATGAGTTGGAAGTGCTGTAACAACACTTTCGGAAAGTGCTTGATCATTTTCAATATCTTAAATATTATTATGTCATGTAAAGTTAATGATTAAAATAATGTGAAAACTCACCTCACATCAAACATGTGAGTTGATAGCGTGCTATTATGTGTTTAAAATTTTAAATTCAATTTCATTTTATAAATTTTTTTTTGCAATCAAATTCATTTATATAAGTAATTACCTAACAAAGGCATGCGAAATTAACGGATTGAATTTACAAATTCTACAATAATAAATAGGTTGGGACCGCTGTAGCCCCTCATATCCTCCTCGTTCCTTCGATCCTCTCCTCCTCTCGACTGTGTGAGTGCGTGTGTGCATTAGACTGTGCATCCACAGTGACCAAATCTACCACCAAGTGGAAAGGAAAGTTACCAAAAGTACTCCTTCAACTCAGGAATGGAAAAATTCATCTCGGAGGACTTTGATTTGCCGCACAAGAAATGCCCGGAGGAGAACCTCCTGCGGTGGCGCAAGGCCGTAGGGAAAATTGTCAGGAATCGTCGCCGCCGCTTCCGCTACGTCGCTGATCTCGAAAAGAGATCTGAAACTAGAGAACGGATGCGGAAACTCAGAGTATGTATTCACTGGATCTTCTCTCTTTTTTCCTTTTTCATAGAACACAATCATGAATCAACACGTAATGACTGAGTTGTTGAGGTTATTGAATTTCCATTTACAGCTTCATTTCGCTGGGAAAAACTTAAGTAGTTAAGAAAATAGTAATTAGATTTTATGCTCTTCTCCTCCTCTGCTTTCTCTCGTTCTGGATAATCCTACTAGTGCCTTGAGATAATTGTTTTGACAGTTGGTAAAAAATGAACTGGCAAAAACTGCAGGATTTGTTCAAGTAATCAGAATTCTTCGTTTCCAACTCATTTTACTTGGAAACTATCGTCATACAACAATTTTAAACTAATTGCTTTCTTCAGTCATTTGTTCAAATATCTTTTAGTAATTGATGTTGGAAATCAATTAATTTATAAGGCTAATAATTGCTTGGGATAAAGCAGGATCATTTTAAGTTTCTGGTTTGGAAGTACTTTCTGTAAAGCATAGGGAGCCTTTTTGCCGTTGTTCTTTTCTCCTCTCCTTTATGAAATCCGCAGAATCCACTATCAAGTGGGTGTTAAATAGTGCTACCCACGATTTGGGGTTTTCTCGTGAATCCCTCATCGGTTATCGCCAAAAAAAAAAAAAAAAAGAAAAAAAAGGGAAAAAGGCCCTTCCCCAACGTCTCGTTTTCTTATTTTCAGCAAAAATGTGCTATTGTCGGCCACACCTGACCACGGTTATAAAAAAAATGGTTATTATGTATATTTTTTTCATTTCATTAATTTTCAAGTATTCCTCTCATCACCGTCTGCAAGAAGATTCTTTCTCATGTAGGTACCGAAAAACCAAAATATATAGTATTTGCAGTCGAGACCACGCATTAATAATTATATATAATTACAAAAATGTAAGAATGCACATGAGAATTCATTTAGCTGTCTTAACAGTGGCCTCTATATAGTGGTCTATGGTGCAAATTCAGTAGTATTTGCAGCATCTTTCAAAGTCTTAGGTTGTCGTCTACAAAAAAGAGAGAAAGACCCCAAAAAAAATTTGTTGACCTTATACGTTTCTTATTTTCTTTTATTTCTTTTTTTATTAATGACTTTTCACTCATTTATACTATTTTTTCCTCATTTTTTTCTTCACGTGTAAGGTCTACAAATACACCTTCATCTCTACATTCTCCACTACTATTTTATTATTATTTTTAAATTTCTATCTATCATCTTTTTTATTTTTTCCCTCTCTTTTTTTCCAATACTTCCTTCTACCAATATTCAAATAAAATAATATCTTCTCTCTATCTCTCTTCTCTTCACTATCCAATATCCAAGCGCATGCATTGGACACAAGTTTTATTTTAGCAAGTTTTTATTTTAAGTTTTTATTGTGATTTATAATGGTAAGCATTAGCATATGGTTCCGGTGAACGGACTTTGACCCTTGGTTTTTTGTAATTTAAAATTGATACCGACCAAATCCTAACGTGGAACGGGTGCTGGCTCTTTGATTTGGTTAAATTTTTTGTGCCGTAGAGAATGGGCTCCTTTGGAGGTGGTTAATAATTTTATAATGGGATATATAGTCAAAGGAATTATGATGAATCACCCGAGGGTGCCTCTTTGGTAACCATGTGAAACGAGTTATTGTTAATATCGGTTTGGCCCCTGCTGAATGGGACACAAACTTTTATTATTGCACTTTATAATAATGTCAAAGGGCGAAATTTCCTTGAAACTTCTGCTTGAGTTTGACGTTGATGAAATCGTCTGCGTGCAAATTGTTTAATTGGGGTGTCTGTCCCTTTCCTATGCTGTCTGCTAGTGTTGTCTTTATTGACTTCGTCGCTCGCCGTATGACACCCATCACTGATAATAATGGTACGTATTTTACCTGGACTGGACCATAGCGGAAAACAACGGGCCCAGCTAATTTGTGTTGCCAGATTTCTTTTGCGTGCAAATATCGAGGTTGTCTTCTGGAAATTGTCAGAATTTGCCCATTTCCTTTCCTAAATCTTAACTGGCATATTGACTGGTCTACGAAAATACCGGGAATTTGATCCTTTCTTCCGGTAGATATTGTCATATTCTCTCCTCAAATTCATAAAATCCATCCACTGCAATTCTGCTAATGCGCACAATCTCCATTTGTATTTTGGAAGAAAAAGTTTTGGCCTAAGAAAAGATGCTGCTAATGAACTTTTGAAACATTTATTATTTTATGTGAAATCTATTGCACATTTCTAGCAATGATCTGGAAAATTCAAGATTGTTCCATTGTTTGTGTTAATGCACAGTATACTTAGATAAGGGTCAGAGTTTGGCAACTAAATATAACTGTCATAATTGAAAAATTTGCGTATGTAGAAGCTCCTACATTTGACAGATTAGTTTGATGGTGTGAAAAAATAGCTCAATTTCACATGAAATGTCCAAAGCATGTGTAAGCTTTAGGGATTCAGTATTTTTTACATTTGACGCCGGCAATAAGTGGTCGCCAGGCATGCCATAGGACTCACAAGACAAGAGACCAAGCTTTCCTTGAAATGTTGGAACTTGAATGAAGTGCAACACATAGCATATTAAGTAAGAAGAGGAAAAATGAGCGTACATTCTTATGCATGTTCAAAGAATATAATTAATTATCTGGAAACTTTTTCCGTTTAGTATTTGTGAACAGTGCTTTAGCTAATGGTATGAGAAAGTGTCTTAACTTCCATCATTGACATGTTGATGGATCTAATTGACCTTGAAAGGGAAACATAACCCTGCCAGCGGACTGGCTGACTGAGTCACCCAACATCGGTCTTAAACCTTATTCGTTATTCAGGTTCAAGCTTTTGATCCTATCATCTGACCTGACCATTGGAGTTCAAAAGGAATTATAATGAATCAACAACAATTCAAGCAAGGAATCATGTGCCAAAGCTGATTCTATGCGGCTGTTTGATTCTCATTATTCATATTGAATTATAATGTGAAATTATAATGAGGTGAAATGAGTGGTGTAGATTTAATAAAAGTTTGAAATTTGTGGTTATAAATGAGCAGTTGTCAAATTAGTGGTAGGTAGAATTATAATGTGTTTTTATAAAGAAAATCAAATACCTCCATGTCTGTTCTCATTATCCATGAGCACATTGGTTATTTAAGTGCAAGTTTACAAGGAATTAAGTGACAAAAATGATATGCCGCCATACGCTTGGCGGGATTATCCCGCCAAATGCACACGTGGCAGGAGCTCATTGGACACATCATTTTTATCACTGATGAGCAACAATACAGATCAATCTAATTGTTATGGAAGATCTTTGGGTAGATTACGGATTGAGATAGAGCATTATTATGTTAAAGTTCATTTTTACTACCTGCTAGGCAAATACTCCACATCTAATCTACTGACACAGCATACGTGCACCTTCTGTTAAACAAAACCTTCTTACATCAAATAGTTAGGCTTGGGAATATTTAGTCAAACTTTGTTCTTCAAGTAATACGCCTTGAGAAGATCAATGTACTTCTTTTCAATCCTTGAGAGTGTTTTGTCTCTGACCTCATGTCATAATAATCTTGCCATACACAAAATGCCGAATTTAACTCAAAGCCTTTATTATCACCTTCAGCAGTGTGCTGCTTTGTCTTATGAAATTACTTCATCTGATTACACTTCTTGTTCCCTTGTTCGTTTACCAGGAAAGTATACGAGTGTGTTTCATGGCTTACTGTGCTGCCCTCAAGTTTATTGATGGTATACTTTCTCAAGTCAGTGACTTCTCTTACTGCAAGAGCAAGTTGCTCTTGATCCACAGTCTTGTTCTCACTATTAGTATCTAATTTCCCTTGTGTAATTCTTGTACTAGGTTTACCATTGGGAGTTCTTAAAGAATCAGGTGAATCCCAGGAAGATGATCTTGATGCAGATATTATAAATGGGCTCCCTGAAGAGTCTAGAGAAGCAGGGTTTCAAGTTCACCCAGATAAACTTGCATCCATTGTTTCTTCGTATGACATTAAGACATTAAGAAAACTCAGAGGAGTTGAAGGACTTTCAAAAAGATTGCATGTTTCTTTCGATGAAGGAGTCAAATCAAGTGATGTTCCTAGCCGGCAAAATGTCTATGGTTCCAACTGTTACACTGAGAAACCTTCCAAGAGTTTCTGGATGTTTGTATGGGAGGCTTTACATGATTTAACGCTAATCATCCTAATAGTTTGTGCAGTGGTTTCTATTGGGGTGGGGCTGGCCACTGAAGGGTGGCCGAAGGGCATCTATGATGGGTTGGGAATTATTCTTAGTATACTCTTGGTGGTGTTAGTTACTGCAATTAGTGATTACAAGCAATCACTGCAGTTCAAGGAATTAGATAAGGAGAAGAAAAAGATATTTGTCCAGGTCATTAGGGACCGGATTTGTCAAAAAGTCTCCATTTATGACTTGGTTGTTGGGGATATTGTCCATTTATCCATTGGAGACCAGGTTCCAGCTGATGGAATTTTTATTTCTGGATACAACTTGTTGATTGATCAGTCAAGCTTGACTGGTGAAAGTGTGCCAATAAATATATATGAAAAAAGACCTTTCCTTTTGGCTGGATCCAAAGTTCAAGATGGTTCTGGTAAGATGCTGGTGACTACTGTGGGTATGAGAACTGAATGGGGCAAATTGATGGAAACTCTAAGTGAGGAAGGAGAAGATGAGACACCCCTGCAGGTGAAGCTGAATGGTGTAGCAACTATGATTGGTAAGATCGGGCTGGCATTTGCTGTATTGACTTTCTTAGTTTTGACTGTCCGATTTGTGGTGGAGAAAGGACTTCGGCATGAATTTACCAAATGGTCTTCCAGCGATGCTCTAACACTTCTAAATTACTTTGCTACAGCAGTGACTATAATTGTTGTTGCAGTTCCAGAAGGGCTGCCCCTGGCTGTAACATTAAGTCTTGCATTTGCAATGAAGAAGTTAATGAATAGATCAAGGCATTAGTGAGACATCTATCTGCCTGTGAAACAATGGGTTCTGCCACTAGCATTTGCACTGATAAAACTGGGACATTGACCACAAACCATATGGCTGTGAATAAAATATGGATTTGTGGAAAAGCAAAAGAAGTAAAAACTAGTGGAGGAAGGGCCACATTAGATTCAGATGTTTCAGATAATGTAATAAGGATTCTCTTGCAGGGTATATTTAATAATACAGGTTCTGAGGTTGTCCAGAATAAAGACGGAAGGAACTCTATCTTAGGCACACCAACTGAATCGGCATTATTAGAATATGGATTGCTTTTGGGTGGTGATTTTGATAAGGAACGCAGGGAGTGTTACTTATTGAAGGTTGAACCATTCAATTCAGAAAAGAAAATGATGTCTGTGCTTTTGGCTCTTCCAGATGGCAAAGTCCGAGCTTTCTGTAAAGGTGCATCCGAGATTGTATTAAAAATGTGTGAGAGGATGATTGGTGCCGATGGGGTGCCTGTTCACTTGTCAGAAGAACAGGTAAGAAAAACCATGGACGTTATTAATGGGTTTGCTGGTGAAGCTTTGCGCACTCTATGCTTGGCCTTTAAGGATATGGACGATGGGTTTGAAGAAAATGCTATACCTGATTCTGGCTACACATTGATTTCAATAGTAGGAATCAAAGATCCAGTTCGTCCAGGGGTAAAGGAGGCAGTTAAAACTTGCTTGGCAGCTGGAATTACTGTAAGAATGGTCACTGGTGATAATATTAATACAGCTAAAGCGATTGCTAAAGAATGTGGCATACTTCTTGATAATGATCTCGCCATTGAAGGTCCAGATTTTCGCTGCAAGTCTCCTGATCAGATGGTTGCCATCATACCAAGAATAAAGGTGGGGTGGCGGACAGTAGATTCATAAGTGTAATATGGGGCAATGTATTTGAAAATAATAAATTCTCTTCTAAAATATTTTGTGGATGTAGGTCATGGCTCGGTCATCTCCCACCGACAAGCATGTTCTGGTAAAGAATTTGAGAGGAAGGCCTATAGAGGAGGTGGTTGCAGTTACAGGTGATGGGACCAATGACGCCCCAGCTTTACATGAAGCTGACATTGGGCTTGCTATGGGCATAGCAGGAACCGAGGTTTATTCATCTGAACTTTTGCTACATTAGCTGTTTTTGCGTGGCATTATGTTCATTTTGCTGCCTCCTATTGCTGTTTCACCCGGAATCCTTCTGGAAGAAACTAGAAAATTGACATTCTTGAATTATATGGGAAATTTTGAAGCTCTTTGGAATTTCACTGGTCAACTATGTGGTTTCTTCATTGAAGCTGATCTATAGCCTGCTCTAACTGTAATTCACCCTGGGTGATTATGGTTTTCTGTTTGCTTTGTTATTTTGAACATTATGTACTGTTTTCAGGTTGCAAAAGAAAGTGCTGATGTAATTGTACTGGATGACAATTTTGCGACAATTGTGAATGTAGCAAAATGGGGGCGTTCGGTTTACATAAACATTCAGAAGTTTGTGCAGTTCCAGCTGACTGTCAATATAGTTGCTCTCATGATCAACTTCATATCTGCATGCATCTCAGGTAATTTGGGGCCGACAATTGGGTTTTCTTTTCTTCAAGATGCGCTTAGCAAAAAAAAAAAAAAAAAAAAGAAATAACATATACAAATATGTCTGGACACCAAAGAAAAAATTAAATTAAAATTTACTTCAAGTAAACTTTTATCTAGTACTAAAAAAATTAGTGAACATGTGAGCAACATTTTTCTTTTTGTTACCGATTTCAGGATCAGCTCCCCTTACAGCTGTGCAACTGCTTTGGGTGAATCTGATTATGGACACTTTAGGTGCACTTGCACTGGCCACTGAACCACCGCATGATGGACTGATGAAACGGCCTCCTGTTAGAAGGACTGAGAATTTCATTACCTGGACCATGTGGAGGAATATCATGGGTCAGAGCATTTATCAGTTAGCCGTTCTTCTAGTCCTCAATTTTCTTGGGAAGAAATTGTTAGGACTTAGTGGTTCCAACGCTACTGCAGTACTCAATACATTCATATTCAACACTTTTGTGTTCTGTCAGGTAATCATCTCAATGACTTTATTTACTTACAATATTTTAACCAGAAATTTTTGCTTTTTCTTCTAGATGTTTAATGAATTTTTTAATTATCGTGACCATAAGAAAGAAAAACTAATACCATGCATTTTGCAATTGTTGGAATTCTTCCTTCCCTCTTAAGTAGTCTATTAATTTCTCAATGCTGGAATATACATATTATATGTTGTCGAGAAGAATCACGCATAAAATGTATTGTTTGTTCCATCAGCAAGTTTGTCCCATCAGTCAGGATTGATATGAATTCCAAATTGAATCTAAATTGGAAGCAAATCCCTTTTACTTTTGTACAAACCGGAGATCTCTACCATGGTGATAGGCATCTTGTACTATGATTTAAAAACCCCTCGTAGTCCCACCAAGCATAAATGCTTATGATAGGAGGTTTCAGTTGAAGTACTTAGTGCTCATTGTCTATTATCCCAAGTACGTATTTTATGGGGCATACGTAGCAAATATCGGACCACCTAAATTCCTTGTGTTTAGTTATCTCATTCATACTTTGCAGCAAAATCCAGTATTTAGATTTCCACACAGCAAAGTTCCTTTCTTGAGCATTATTATTATTTTTTTCCTCCAGGTCTTCAATGAAATAAATAGCCGTGACATTGAGAAGATAAACATTTTCCATGGTATGTTCGGAAACTGGGTATTCATAGGAATCATCACAGCCACAGTTGCATTCCAAGTCATTATAGTTGAGTTCCTGGGCACCTTCGCCAGCACTGTACCATTGAACTGGCAACTATGGCTTCTCAGCATTGCGCTCGGGGCAGTAAGCATGCTCGTTGCAGTTGTTTTGAAGTGTATACCTGTTAACTGGAAGACGAATACCCAACATGATGGTTATGAGCGGCTTCCAAGTGGTCCAAGCGGCCAACACATTGTTTGAAAGAAGGGCAGAACATGGCTCCTTTCTCGTGAACTTCCCCCTTTTGGCCGTGATTGGGTCAATGATTTCGCCCCGAAGAAGTAAAGAACTGTGAACATTTTTGGATAGGAACTGAAGATTATCATCCACTTATTTTGTTTGGCACTTGACTATAAAAGAAAGATACTTGGCTGAACTTTCTTTTTATCCACGTATTTTGCAGAACTCAAATTTATTGCACACTTTTCCACATTTTTTCCCTTATATTTGCTGCACAGTTTAACACTGTTCATTGTGTTTTCTATTTAGAACGTAAACTGATAAATATCAGTTCCAGACGGTAACTAATTCTAATGTGAATCTTAATGAGGTTGCTCTTAAAGTACATGATTGGAATGGACTTTGTAAACTTCAATTTTAGGCCTCATAAGGATTTTATATTTTGTTTTCTTGTTTATCAATTATCATGATTTGTTATCAGAGTTGGGGTGAACTGTATCTCAAAACTGTCGTGTAAATATAATTTTTACACTAATCATTTGTTTCTTGTATAATGACTGATGAGAAATGATGGTTACTACCATTTTAGACTTTCTTACACCTGATGCAAAATGTAAAAAGTTCACCTAGTGAAAACAAGGTTGAGCAAATTGTTGTTAGTGGGTGGTATCACATGATAATGTTTAGCGAAAAATTTTAACCACGAGTCACACGGATGGCTCCTTGTGGCACTGTCAGTTGGTCACTTTCTAAATGAATCAGTTAAAAAAAAAACTTTATTAGTGAGTGTCAATTGTCGGGCTCGTCTCTACATTAGCAGCTGACACTATGAGGTGCCATCTGAATAGGGTGGTCATAACGCAATTCAAACTACATGTTTAATGAATAATGAGTTGTGATATATATTGTTATGTCTTTAATTCTATCCGATCTCTTCATTGATGGATGTGAGAGTATAGATTACTAGAATTTGTAAGATAATAATTGTTGCTTGTAATTGTACTATTTCATTGATGATGAAAATTGACCATAATTGGCACAATTTCTTTATGTTGTTTTCAATTATCCTTTTTCCCACTTTTTTCATATATTTTTAATACTAGTTCTCAAGCTCAAAGCTTTGTTTTCAACTATCATAATTGAGTTATGGTCACTAACTTTAATAATTGCATTTATTGGCATAATAATAAAAGTATAACGATAAATTATAATTTATAGTTCATGACTTCAGTTATATTAAAGAAGACATAAGATAAGCATAAATTATCCTCTTCCAAGCTTCTATATGTTGAAGAATTGCATTTGCATAATTGATGAACACGAACTTGTCACAAAGATGGTAAAAATGTTTTAGGCCACCTTCAACCAGAAAACTCTATTTTACAGTTTTATAATTCTAAAATACAGTTTTTAAACTCTATTTCACAAAACTACTCCAACCCAAAAACTCTAAAAAGGTCCGATCTCATATTTTCAACTCCATATTTTCTATATTTTATAATATTCGATAACTAATATATATTGAAAACTAACCAATTATATTCTCGTTTATTAATTATTACACATATAGTTCCTAGTTGTGTTATTATTGTGTAGGTTAATTTGTCAGTTTGTAGGTGTGCGGGTGACTTCGTTTGTACTATCTATGTTGTTTCATGTTTCATTTTGTAATCGTTCACTTTAATTATATGTGCGAGACGTCGGTTGTATGTCATATTAAGAGTTTCTTTTTTAATTACATAATTTAACCCCAAAAAAACATAAGTATTAAATTTATATAACAATGATACAATTAAAATTAAGGGATAAAAAGAAGATTGCACAACGATGTTAGATGACATTAGGAAGAAATAAAATACAAAAAAAACATAAAAAGTTAAATAAGATTATAAAAAGCAAAAGAAAAAAAACAATGGATCAATGACAGTTCTATAAATATACAAAACTGCATAAAATACAAATCTGTATTTTTAGACGCCAAATTTTGGCCTCCGGTTGATTCTCAACCGACACCAAAATGGGCCAACCCCGCTAAAATACCGCGGGTTGGAGATGCCCTTAGGAGGTCAAGTAGGGGTAAACCCTGAAATGAATCGGCAATGTTGAATCCTTTAAATTCAATTAGCATCTAACTAAACTGAAACTTGAATATGTCACCATCCAAATGACTAGTAAGAATTCACAGTTATCTTATTAAAATAGTAAAGTTATTTACATTATAGACTCCATTATTATTCTAGACTCTGAATTTAGTTGACACTGCCAAATTTGAGACAATGTGGTCCCCACAGTATAAAACAAGTCACGGTCATGACAGCAGTAATAGGTAGTTTTTTTACCACCTTAACTGATAAAGAATTTTTCTTTATCAAAAGGTCAAAAATGTAAACATAAAAAAGGCAGCTCCAATAGAGCCTTTCTAGGGAGAAGAGTACTCTCCCCTTAGGGACAGTACTCCCTGACTTGTCCCCCCTAATTGGGGGGAATCAGAGAGGGGAGAGTACCCCCTCTCCCTAGAAAACTCAAGCTCAAATAACGTTACATCTTCTTTTATGTTATGTTTTGATGTAGTGTGACCTAAGTTGTGTAAATAAGTTGTAAAGTGTATGCGGTTACCTTTATCCTCCCCCAATTTTTCTTATTGGAAAGGTAACAAGGGGTAAATGTCACGTTCTTTTTTATAGAGTTGTGCTATTTGAACAAAATCAGATCTAAAAATTCTAACAAAACTGACACATGGAACAATCTTATTTTTCATCACATCACATCAATTTTATATCAACACTAATCACTTATGCCACTTGTTAATTTTGTCTCTAATTTTTTCTATTTAGAATTATTCTCTCTTATAATGAGCTTTCTTATATGCGACTAGTTTTAGGGCTTGTTTGATGCTCTTTATTTTTTTTCTTTATAAATTCACCTATCTTAATTTAACAGTTAATTTGACAACTATTTAACAATCACCACATATTTTAAACTTCAATTAAATCTCTACCACTCATTTCCACTCATTATAAATTCTCTTTATAAATTCAAAAGATAAAGAGGTTTAAACAAGCCCTTAATTTGAGGAAATTGGAGTGTAGATCACAGTAGAAATACCCATATAATTTTGACCCTCAAAATCCGATATATTTTCACTATTGCCACCCCCGCTACAGGTAATTCCTGTAGAAACTCATACGCTCTTTTTCCCACTGTGGGAATGTGGCGCACCGAGTCTGAAACTCTGTATGGTTTCCTTCTCCAGAGTAAGGAAATATCAGGTCCTGACGTCCGGTTGCGGTACAGTTCTCTGCATTATCTACTGGTTTCGTCAAATATCAGTTCAATAATTTTTCTTCCACTCATGTATTTCTGTTTCTTGTCAAGTTTTTAGATTATTGGATAGTGAAATTCTTAAAGCGTATGTTGGGTAACTTTTGTTCCTAATAGCCATTTTTGTTCCACAAATCTTTTGTTTTGCCATGTTTTTTTCATTTGCATGTGTGATTTTGTGGTGTTCGCTTGTGGAATGAGCTTTCTTTACTGGTGTTTTCGCGTTTCCAGTTCGGGATCCTTTGCATACCTATTTGTGCGTAAAGTAAAGGGGGAGTGTTCATATGCTATACATTTGACGAAGTAAAATTAAGGGTTCTGGCTATGCATCATATGTAGAAAACAACGAAAGAAATGTAAATCATTTTTGTGTAGGTAATATTTTGCGCTTCAGGAGTATTAAGACATCGGAAAGATTTTATTTTTTGAAAAGAAATATGACGATAATAGGGTTACTGATCTGGCATTTATATTTTAAGTATTACTATTATTTCCTTATTTTGCATATTACATTGTTGTGCATCTTCTATTATTTATTATGTACTCCCTCTGTCCCAATTATATAGTCTTGTTTGTTTGTTCACAAGGATTAAGAATGTTGTTGGATCAGACCAACGAGTAGCCCTAGTGGTTAAGGGCGCTTCTTACGAGACTATTAACCCGGGTTCAAGTCTCCACCATCAGCTCCCCCTTCCTCCCATTTTAATTAAAAAAAAAAAATTGTTGTTGGAAAAGCAAATATTTGGAATCGTGTTCCTAATTTATTCAATGACTAATTTTTGAATTAATAGTTACAACTATAGCATTAAATAAGGATATGTGTTCCTAATTTATTCAATGACTAATTTTTGAATTAATAGTTACAACTATAGCATTAAATAAGGATATGTTTGTAAAGTAACACAAAATGAACTTTTTAATATTGAAACAAGACTATATAATTGGGACAAATAAAAAGGAAAAGTGAACTATATAAATGGGACGGAGGGAGTATCTTCCAAACGTGTGCTTATTTTCACTAAGTTATCTCATATACGAAAATGAAAGGATATAGTATCTGGATTACAAATAAGGAAGAAGTGGCCGGTTATGCTTCTGTCACCATTGTGCATTTTATTTAAGAGTATGTTCTGAAGTGTTGATTTTCAGGGAGTTAAATGGAGAAGTATTTTATATATGATGATGATGCCTTTGGAATAATTGTGGCAATAATGTTATAAGAAGACAGTGGAATTGTTTGATGGAGGCAGGATTTGTGACACTTTGATTTTTGAAAGTTGAGTAAGTACATGCCAGAAAAAAGCGCATAACACAATGGACAAAAGAACCTGTCGTGAGCACTAGACCAAGATTTAGTGTAAAGTTACAGAACTGAAAAACAAAAGGAAGTAAGAAACTTGACTGCATGATGCACATATGGACCTAGCATCAATTTCCCTACCTATCTATCCAAATCAAAGCAATTGGTAAATTTATAGAACGTGATTATGGGTAAATCATGTTTGTGCTGCTAAAACGACTCAATGGCCAGTTTTGATATATTCTTGAAATGTATGCGGAACAGATGTTTTTCCATATACTCTTTGAATAGATGTACGTCTGTGACAGATTTCATTTTCACATTTCAGGTTGAAGTTTTCAAAAGTTATGGATTATGCTATTTGGGACCCAGCAGATTATCGAGGTTTCAGTATTGTTGTTTTCTAAGTAGAGATTGTGATATAGTTGTCCAGTGTACTGGTGAAAAAGTTTCCTCGGCAAGAGCACTTATATTAACATTTTACATGATTTGTATACTCTGTTTCACCCGTTGGCTTTTGCCCTTTTTATTCTGGCAAGTGGCAACTCATTTCTTGCTTCTCGGTTGCAGAGAAAAACGATTATCATATTGATGACTATTGGCTTTGTGATTTTTATTTTGGTTATGGTCATGGTAAGCTACTTTGTTTTGGCCTTTTGACCTTTAAATTCTTAATTCGTTAGGCCTTAATATCACAGGCATCCACTCTACACTGAGCTCCATTTTTTTTTTAAGATGCAATTGAAGAAGACGCCTTAAATGAAAAATTTTGTGTACAAGTTCTAAGGATATTGATAAGCAAAGCAGATGATGAAATCATGGACCTTGAAGCAGATATGGTGACACTTCAGAGCCAATTGACTTGGTTTGATAAAGACTGGTCTGACCTGTGCTCTGCCACTTTGAGAGAAAAGATTGATCATTTCGATATCTTAGCGCAAAACTTGAAGAAGGAAATTGCAGGAGATGCACATTTTGTTGGTAACGAGTCACTGAAAAGTAAGAAACCGGCAGAGCGATTGCATGATATTTTGAAGCCTTTATGGGAAAATTGTTTTCCGATGATACAAAAGCAGGCACAGTACTTTGTCCTCTTTCTTTTCTTTATTTCAGGGAGATGATGGTTGGATTAACTTATTTGCTTATGGTCTGACATCTTTTCTATAATAACAGACAGAAACTATTATTGTTCAAAGGTCAATCCAACCCGTAGATGAAGTTGAAAGATTGAAGCGCCATTTCGGCCATAGAAAGTTGAAAGTGGAGAAATGTTCTACTCTGATGAAGAATGACGAGTGCACAGGTCCATTTGCAGAGCCAGAAGGGAGGAGGATAAAATATCCTAAATTGGTAAGTTCCTACGTGTGTGTGGCCGATCGGCAATCACTTCCAAATAATGTGAAATATTGACATCAGGGTACACCATTTGAAGTATCAAGTTCTCATATGATCTTGACCAGAACACATGCTGTTTGAGATGTTCAAAATGTGGTTTGTGTTGACTTCTGTAGCCATCTGTTTCTTGTACTTTCACCTTTCAATAGATGCCTTTGTCACTAAAGTTTGTCTCCAATTTCTGTTTTAGTACCTTCTGCAATTATGCCTAGTTGAAATTTTCAGATGATTTGAACTAAAAATTTTTCTATACATTTCTCTTTTATCATCCTATTTAATTCCCTATATATTCACAGGTTTACTGAGGAAAAGTACATGGAATGTTCTTTTGGTCACGTTATGAGATAGGATAATGATACTTTTAGATATTATGCTTTGGTTATAATATGGAAGGAGAAGTTGAAAAAGCATGTTATGAATGAGTTAGGATATTTTGGACAAAATGGAGAATTGTTATAGAGACTCTATGTGATCGGAAAAGTACCTACAAGGTTGAAAAACGAGTTCTGTACAATGTGAACTATGCTTTATGATAGTGAGTGTTGGGATGTTGAAGCATGAAACTTCCGTAGCATGAATGAGCAAGCGATGATTGCAAGTAAGATTTATGGCAATGTGATGATAATAAAATAAAAAAATAAAAAAATAAAAATACACTAACAAATGGACAATGACAATTGAAGACGTCTTGTTGTAGACCTAAAGAAATTTGCACGTGCAAGAGCAAATTGTAGATTTTTTTTTTTTTTTCTAAATAAAGGGTGGGGGTGGGTTCTTGGATTCCCCAGCCTTTTATTGAAACACACAACAAAATTATATATTAAAAAAAAAGGGAAAAGAGTACAAGGGAGGTGGATATTCAGCCAAGAAGTGAACTTAGTACAATAAAGTAGAAGACAAAAAAGTAAACAAAAAATTAACACAAACTGGAGTGGGGAAGGATTTCATTTTCAATTTAAAAGAGACTTGTTGTTATGTATATTTTATTAGATTTACACATATTGATAAAAACTATATCGGAGTCATAGCTGGATCACATGTATTCGGCAATCTGCAGATGCATTTCTGTTGGATGTTTTTGTTTTACTGGCAAGCTTTCTGCTGCTGATCATTATGTGGAGTGGCATCACTTTTGGTTTATAAACTGTCTTTCTGGTTAAAATTAGAAAGATCTGATCTATCATGTGCAATGCCTCCAAATACCATCTTCAGAAGTCAAATTCCGAGCAGTTAACAACCCGAAACTCAGCGGAGAAGGCAATGAGCAATTGCAAGATTGTCGATTACTTTAAAGAGGTTCCAGAACAGATTAAACCTTTAACTGGGAAACCTGCAGAGAAAGCAGATCTGGAGATAAGGGACAAGGTATTATATTTTTTTGTATATTCTACTACTAGTAGCAGAGAGCATGAAAAGCTAGTTAGAGCATGTTTGTCTAAGCTAAAATGAGGCTTTTTATATCCGTACATGTACAGATAACTTCTTTGCTTTAAGTGAATTTATTCTTTTGGAAGTTAACTCTTTTATTACTATCAGAAAATTCAACTTAACAGTCTCCAACTAAAACTGATTGAAACTTTATATTTAAGACAACTTAACTACTTATGCATAAATTTACTAAGAAAATTTTAAAGCTTATCTAATCGTGCTCTCAGTGTCTTAGAGTGACTTAACTGCCATTCTGCCTGGCATATGACATTTCTGTTGTTAGATCAACTTGCTTTTCTACCCTCCTGCCACCATGACAGATTATTTCTTTTGGTAGATACATTTCATTCCTTTTTTATACTATTGAATAGGAGGAAGATGTTGAAAATTCCATTGTGAATGCCCATGCATATGCAATTGAGAAGACAACAGGCCACTTAAATCGACAGTCGAGAAAACAAAAACAGAGTTTTGATCCTGATAATGACTGAGAGGAGTCCTACCAAACTAGAAATGGTAAATATCAACATACGCTCATTGGACATATATTTTGCAACATTATTATTTAAATTATTTAATTGTTGTCTTCGGTCATGGCCTGACCCCTTGGAAATGAATAGTTGCAGAGTGTTTTGCTAAAAGATTCCAGTGGAAGAACTTCTGAGGAAAAAGATGCTTCAAATGGAAGAAAAAAGAGAAAAGACATAGAAGTCATTTCTGAGGAGCAAGTTGCCCAGTGTAGTTTTATTGATGAACAAAATGGGTTAAAGTCATCTCTGAAGTCAGCAGGAAACGGAATAGAAATAGCAGAGGCAGTTGAGGTAGAAAAGACTCTCCTTACTGCTAAATTTGAAGAAAGAAAAAGGAGAAACTTAGGCATGGAATTGACTTCCCAGAGACAAGTCATTCAGCATAGTTTTGCAGATGAACGAAAGGTGTCAAAGTCATCTATGGAGTCACCAGGAAAGGGAATAAAATTTGCAGAAACAGTTAAGGTATAGAACTTTCCTCACTGCTAAATTCATGTTAGAGGAAAATCCCTAATCACGATTTTGAGAAAAGCAAAACAGAATCACAAGCCCGCGTGAGGGCACACATGCACGTTTATTGTGATTTCACCTTCAGTGCAAAGCAATCTTCACTTGGTACTACTGGTTTTACTACAAAGAATAAAAAGTATTACAATGGTGATCTCGCACCTCTCAGTTTGTATCTTGCAACGAAATCCCCTAGATGATCCTTTGTACGTATATTAGTGTAACGTAACTAATAATTTACCTATATTCTGAAAATATACCAAATATAAGGTCAATCGGTTGTAGTGGGCACAAGTGCATAGCAGTATGAATAGGTCCAGCAATTCACTCTTGTCTTCAGTGTAGTCTTACACGTCAAAAAGCTAAATTGCTCCCTGTAAGATTGTGGTTTCTTGTTCTCTTTTGAATTTGTTGATGTGATACACAATGGTACCATTTGGGTTTAGCACTTGACCACCTTATTTGAGCAGCAAACTCAAAAATCATAACTTATTGAACTTCCAGGTTAAGTATTCATGTTAGTTTATTATGCATAAAAAGTCACAATAAGATTGTTAACAGGATACATTGTAGAATAATCCAATCTGCCTGATACTGGTAGTCAGAAAGCATACAGGGCCAACAGATACATCCAAGCAACTTCTGTGAGCATCTTCCGTTGTTTCAAGTGACCTAATCATTATTATGGATTATTAATAAATTCATAGTCTCACACTAAATATTCATATTTCATGGTGGATCAGACAGAGGTCTTCTAAACCTTTTCTAAGTTTCATGTCCTGTTTGACACAAGTTCATGCACAAAATGTCCCAAAGCTTACGAGTGTATATCAGTCTGCAGATGCAGTCTTGGATCCCCAGTTAGTTGATGGAGAAAGAATGACTGAAGATTCAGTCATACATAAAGCAAGGGACCAAGCAGATCGTGACCTGAAAGTTCTAGGCTCTCGAACTCAGGTGCTGCAGAGAGAAAGAAAAAGGATGAAAATTCAGGCAAGAACAAATATGTCAAAGGCTCATTCTATTGATACTGAAATTACCCTTTCAGGCATACTTCTTGAATTGTCTGATCATAAAAGAAGACATTCCAGCAAGCCACTGATGAAGGTAAAGCATAAACCTCAAGCTAAACAAATAGAATTGGGAAGGTTCTTAATCAGTCCAAATCTAACTCATTTTTGGAGCCCAAAGTTCAAACACTAGAGGATAAATGTTTGGAGCTTGTGGTTTTTCAAGGATCATGTCTCACAGAAGAAACAGATTTTAGATCATCACCGATAGACAAACCTAAAAGGCAGAGAAATTTTGAAATTACTGAAAGTATTGCCAACAAGAAGTTATATGTTTGTTCAGAAGTCAGCGCTTCAATATCCCAACGACCATGGAAAAAGAGATTATCTTTAAGCTCCCCAGTTGACAACAAAGAGCTCAGCATTGTTCCATTCAAGTTGGAAAAGATGCATGATAATTCAGATGTAACAATGGATAGCCAGGATGTAAAATCACTATCTCCTCTTATCGAAGGTGTGGAGAACCTGACAGTGAAAGATCTCAGGATCCTTGCAAAAAAACAGAAGTTGAAAGGGTACTCCAAACTTCGGAAGGAAGAGCTGCATAAACGTCTTAGAATATGACTGCAAGACCAGGTGAGTGCACATCACTTTTATCCTGTTAGCTAGTTTGGCTAGGCTTAAATAAAAAGCCACCTTTTCAATGGAGTTTTAAGTAAATTAATTTTCTTACTTTTATTAAGTAATGAAAATAATCTTTCCCTGACCATCATAATAAGTTATTTATATAAAAACTTTTTTCTTAGTAAACATTTTAACCTTAGCCAGGCATAGTTTTGGTTCATTCCTTTCCAGTTTAAGTACGTCGAGTTCTGTATTGAGCATCTTTAACTATTTCATGCAGAGATAAAGACAACGAGAAACAAAGGAAACATCTATGTCACATATGATATAGGCTAGCTATAAGTCGAAAGGTAATGGTCGAACTTGAGAGGTGAAGGTCAATGCCTTCTAAGATGAATGATAGGTTTTCAGTGGATGAGAATATATATCATAGATATGGTGGAAAAGAATTGCATATATTACAGAAGGTCAGGTTCTCTCACTTTGGGCTTAGTATCAGTTGCTTTGTTGTAATTTGTAAATAAATCTTCGCTTCTGTCGTTTGTGCTTTGGTTGTTTTGGATTGACTGGGGTAGCATTCCTAACACAATATCAATACAAGTTTAGAACTGAAAATGCTTCTTGAGTTCAGACGTGTGCTCTTCCGATCTAAAAAGTTTAACAAAATTGACATATAGTAGGATCTTGTTTTTTTAACATATCATGTCACTTTTAAGTCAAAGTTAATCACATCGGCCCATGTCAATTTTGTCAGACTTCTTTTCTAATTTTTTGTTTAAATAGAATTATTCATGTTTCTTTATTCCTTCCTGTCATTTCCTTTTTATTTAGTAATGCATTTGCTCTCGACTCATCTCACATCACATGCCAAAATTCCTCGTGTATGTCTGTTGTTAATGACCGTATGTCTATCGTTTATATGCTATCTTAAAATTTGAATCTTTACTACTCGTTGATTATAATGAAATTTTTTCCAGAATAGCCCGCAAAAGAATACGTTAGATATTCGTCCATCACTTATTTGTGGCTGTACTCTTCTTGAAATTTTGCAGTTAGTTTTCAGCGCTAACAAAATATATAAATTAATAATAATAAATAAATAAAAATAAAGACGAAAAAAAGTATTCTAGTAGTAAAATAGGTTCTCTCATTTTCTGGCTTGTAGACTTAAATGAAATAAAACTACGAGGTTATGCTATATTTATTTATCTAGAGAAGAAATTGATTCATTAACAAAAAGTGTTAAAAAGTACATTTATTATGCTCATGGAAACTTTTCCATATTTCAACAATTAGTTGCCAATTAAACTAAAAATGCATATTCACGACTCTAAACAAAAAAAGCAAAAGAAAAATTATTGCTGTTCATAACTAGGAATCAGTCTATTGCAACATCTATTTCCTCTACCGATTCTGACATCGCAGCATATGACAAACTATAAGCATTATTTGGTTGCCCCATATCACATTTTATTATATTGAATGACAAACCAAACGGTATGCCAAGGAAAGACATTGAAGATTTCAATTGTTGACGTGATGAGTCCTGCAAACCTGAGAATTGACATCAATTACATATTCTTAATTTGTTCAGCCACTTAACATAATTTTGGTTGGATTCCATTAATTGGGGACTTTTTGTGCCTATTTATGAAAAATTGAGGACCTAAGGCGTTAAAAAAATGTTAGAGACTTAAGTGATTCAAAGTGCAAAGGTTGGGGACCTTTTGTGAAATTTACTCTTAATGTTATTGGGAAAGTAAATTTAAGAGTATTAAGTATTTCCTAATATACTCTTTCTTTTACTAATTATTTCACCTTGATAGTATTATTTCGTAGATAATTATGTATATTAAACAAGTGTGTATAAGAAAATTAAGATTCTAACTATATTTTAATAAAGAAAGTTGTCTATAATTTAAGACAGACGAAAAAAAAAAAAGGAAAGTAAGCCTATCTTCAGTGGGACGGAGAAACTTCTATTTTTTTCTTCAACTCAGCCAAACATGGTTTATGGGAAGACTATGGTGACCAGCTCACCTCACCTCACCTCCGAATTAATGGCCGTTGGGGGAGTTGGCAGCCTATCAAGAACCTTTAATGAATTGTTTGGCACCCTCCCCAATTCAACTGTGTTAATCAATGCTCTATCTCTCTCACTAAAATTGTGTATATACATAACTATGTATTTTCTCCTGCTAAATGAATACTGTATGTAGCCCACAAAGAAAACTTTGGTGACCTGTTCAAATTTCAGAAACCCATGCATTCCTCGTGCTTTTGTGGGTCTCTTTCCAGTAAAATTTGTACTTGATTTCTTCATGTAAAACAAGAATGCAGACCTAGATATTTGAAAATATTTTATGGGATTTTGGAGTTTTGACTTTTACTTTGTAGTAACCGACACGTAAAGGTTTGTGTTTTGGAATTCTTTTCTTTCTTTCTTTCTTTTTTTTATTGATGATTTATCTGCTTGGTAGATGAACAAACTCTGGCGGAATTCACAAAGTTTTCTTGAACTTATATGCATATTTAAATTTTCAATTGACTCTAATGTAAGCCTAATCTTCTGTTTATAATATAATAAAAAATATGATCATTCCTATCTGATTGCGTTTTGTTTCCATTTACATTAATTAGGGATCAAGAAAAACAAAGAATTGAGGGATTTGGAGTGGATAGAAATCATAAAAATTAGTTCAAATTTAGGTGGAATTTTCACTGGTAAAAATTCTGCTATATTGCCGCCCTAATAATCAGGGAAGTGGCCGCCCTAATAATCAGGGAAGTGGCCTTTGGAAGGTACATTGGTGAAGAGTTAGTTGTACATGATTGAGAAAGGAACTCCATCAGAAGTCGTAAAAGAATTCTGCAGTTGGGAAACTCTTTTAGATTTTCTGCAGAGTGGAAACCATATATTTCGAGGTTGGTTAGGGTGTTTCCGTTTATTTTAAAGCAAAACTGAAGTTGAAGTGAAGAGCAAATTGTACAATGGCATCCTTTGTTTAGAAATTTTTCCATGTGACAAGTGAAAGGATTCTGGATAGAAGTATCAGAGTTTGGGATTTTGTTCTCTGTAAATTTGATTTTAGTTTGGAGAAGATGGTGGGAAGTATTAAGGCAATGAGTGAAGAGTTGTATTTGAATGGGAGTGTACAGAGCCACAATGGTGCAGAGGAGAAGCTGGATGAATTTCGTAGGTTGCTAGGCAAGGCTGATGGTGATCTGCTAAAGATTGTTGGTGTCGGAGCTGGTGCATGGGGGAGTGTATTTGCTGCTTTGCTTCAAGATAGCTATGGTCAATTTCGAGATAAGGTGCAAATCAGGATATGGAGAAGGCCAGGACGAGCCGTTGATAGAGCCACAGCAGAACATTTATTTGAAGTGATCAATTCACGCGAAGATGTATTGCGAAGGTTGATCAGGCGCTGTGCATATCTGAAGTATGTAGAGGCACGACTGGGTGATCGGACGCTTTATGCTGATGAGATTTTAAAAGATGGGTTTTGCCTAAACATGATTGATACACCTCTATGTCCTATGAAGGTTGTCACTAACTTGCAGGAAGCTGTTTGGGATGCAGATATTGTAATTAATGGATTGCCTTCAACTGAAACTCGCGAAATTTTTGAAGAGATTAGCAAGTATTGGAAAGAAAGAATCACCATGCCGATTATTATATCATTGGCCAAGGGTATTGAAGCTGAAGTCGACCCCATTCCTCGTATCATTACACCTACACAGATGATTAACAGGGCAAGTAAGACTTATCCTTTCCATTTCAGCTTTATTATGTTCATAGATTATATTCCATATACTCTGCCATCCTGAGATATGACTAGAGCTTGTAGATCGCATGTTTGTTTGAGATGCTAAAATTGATTGTGATATGATAGAACGTCGAGATAAAAATAGAACAAATTCGTTTTTTTCATTTCCCTAACTACATTATACAAACCTGGCAGCAAGAGTACCAATGGAGAATATTCTTTACCTCGGCGGACCAAATATTGCCTCTGAGATCTACAACAAGGAGTATGCTAATGCGCGAATATGTGGTGATGGAAAATGGAGAATGCATCTTGCTAAGTTCTTAAGGCAGCCCCATTTCATCGTTTGGGACAACAGTGACCTTGTCACGCATGAAGTTATGGGAGGTCTGAAGAATGTCTATGCCATCGGAGCTGGTAATTTTATCAACCTTTTGCAATCAATACTTCAGATTCTTAAGAGCTTGGGTGAATCTTCTTGGGAATGGTATTCACTGTTTTCCTATGTTGGCTGATATTTCTCATTGTTATTGCTCAGGAATGGTAGCAGCACTGACAAACGAAAGTGCAACTAGCAAATCAGTTTATTTTGCACATTGCACATCAGAGATGATATTCATCACTCATTTGTTAGCCGAAGAGCCCGAGAAGCTTGCTGGACCTTTGCTTGCTGATACATATGTAACCTTGCTGAAAGGTCGTAAT
Organism: Nyctanthes arbor-tristis; assembly: GCA_963692815.1. Taxonomy (NCBI): domain Eukaryota; kingdom Viridiplantae; phylum Streptophyta; class Magnoliopsida; order Lamiales; family Oleaceae; genus Nyctanthes; species Nyctanthes arbor-tristis. The sequence goes on from CAVNYN010201690.1 coordinate 100,060, forward strand.
GCGTGGTACGGTCAAATGATAGCTAAAGGAGAACTGAGCTTGGATATGGGTGACAGCATCAGTGGAAAAGGAACTATTCAGGTTTATTACATTCTTAATTATGCATCTGCTGATTTATAGCATGTCTGGCTACTAAGCTTAAATGATAATTAACTTTAAAAAAATTTACTTTGATTAACTTATTGTTCCTAATCATGTTTGACAAGTTCCTGAGTATTTCTTCTCCTTCAAAAACCAGGGAGTTTCTGCAGTTGGAGCATTTTACGAACTACTCAGCCAGTCGAGTTTAAACGTATTGCATCCTGAAGCAAACAAGCCGGTTGCCCCAGTTGAGCTGTGTCCAATCTTAAAGATTTTGTATAAAATTCTCATAACCAGGTACCTTCTTGAATATAACATATTTTTATTCAAAAAGATCATGTATTGCTGCAGGCCTTCATAGCTAAATCCCGAATGATAATCTGTTAAATTGTCCCCAAGTAGAAACGTTAATATCTGCATACACGGGCTTGTTATTACCGATTTCATGGTGACTTAGCATTGGTTCAATCAATCCACAGGGAACAAGGAACGCGGGCTATTCTCCAAGCACTACGGGATGAGAATCTGAATGATCCCCGTGATCGAATTGAGATTGCACAGAGCCATGCCTTCTATAGGCCTTCACTTCTTGGGGGCAGCCTGGACTGAATGGTGCTGCTGTGCAATGGAGGAATAATCAAGCAAATAAGATTTGAACTTCCAAGTGAACATATCCTGTACTGGATTCTATACTGTTTTGATTCTGTACACACAAACAATTGTTGGGAGTTTGAATAATTCAGTATTATTTCTTGTGAAATTGTCTGTCTTAGTTCACCTATATTGGAGTGCATCACTTTTTTTTGGGGGTCTAACACTTGACTCGAATGTGGGAATTTAAACCGATCCAAATCCGATGAGCCCGCCATGAATGGGCCACAGGGTTGGCAATTCAAGTCGCCGGGCAGGTTGGCATTTACCCCAGCGACCCAACTAGCAACGTTTTATATTAACTCAGAAAAAAATTTAAGAATAGGTAAAATTATGAAAAATTAAGAATAGCTTGAAAGCGTAGACATGGACTGGAAAAGCATGTTAATAATCAATGTACAACATTTCACCAGAGAAGAACCGGAGGAGGATATTTTATGTTTTGTGGTAAATTTTCATAATATTAACTTTTCGATACATGAACAAATACTCTTTTTAAGTGAACAGTATTGGTGAAAATTTCAATGTGAAAAATTTGAAATTTCCGAGCATTGATCGTTCTCGTGTTCAAAAGGAGACTCAAAAATGAAGTAGAAATTAAATTCGTTTTTAGAAAAATAGGTACTTAAAGGAGAAATTTTAGGTAAAATGAAGGAGTTTTGAGCAATAAAAGAGAAAACCAGATCTAATACCCCTGCAAAAGTAATCATTTACTCACTTGCCACTTTCTCCCTTACTAGCACATAAACTGAACGCTGAGCCTGAGAGAGCCTTCGAGAAAGAATCGAAGAGAAGAGAGTGAAACTGTGAGTGAAAGAAATGGAGAAGCCTACCGAAATCAGCAGATCGAAAATGTTTGGTGGATTCAACAAGAGATTCAAACACTACAGTCCCACATTAGGATGCTCCATGACCTTTCACATCTACTTTCCACCCTCTCCTTCCCCTTCGCACAAATTCCCGGTAATTTTTTCTTTTTCCTGTTTACGCCTGCGCATTTGTCAATTTATCTCTTTTTCTTTTAATAGAAGGTACCCAGAAGATTGGATTTTTGTTGGATCGTTTTGATTGTATTGTTGGATATCTGTTAATATTAGCGTGGTTAATATGGGCTTCTTTTTGTGTTCTTAATTCTTGAATGTGAGCTTGTTTACATGAGGTTTTACTGTGTAAGATAGTGAAGACAACAGATATCGGCAGTACTAAATTGTTAAATGGATAATGGATTCAGTAAGAGATAGCGGCACTTCCACGGCCTTCCTCGTCCCCTTTTCTTCTCCCTTTCCCCCTTCCACAAAATCTCCGTGATTTTCCCTACCTTTTTCCCCCCTCTTCCCCACATGCCCATTTATCAGTTCTCCGATAAGGCTTCTGCTTTCCAGTAAATACCCATCAAGACTGGGTTTTTACTGGATATATTTTTTTTCCTGGAGTTTTGGGATTGTGCTGATACTCACGTGCTTAATTTGGGTTGATGTTGGAAGTATGGGAGAGTCTCCTTTTTTTTCTTTTTCCTCTTCTTTTCCTTCCTTTTCATGAGGTTCTTATGTGTATATTGGGTTGCTTGATTCTTGCAATTCTTCTTGATATTGAGTTTAAAACTATATCCATCATATCATTATCTTATGCTATAGAAATTTAGAAACAATTAAAATAGTTTCACATACAAGTAAATGCTAATATTAACTTCCGCAATGTCTTTTGAATTATGCAGAGTTTATCTTACTGATCTGTTGGTACCCAATTTTCTATGACCATGTGGTTCCTAAGATTTCTTCTGAGATATCTGAACAATTGAAACTGTGCAAAATCTATAAGTTATTGAATTTCTGTATTAGTTGATTAATTTGTTGATGTGTGAGCTGGTATAGATCATGAAATGTGTACAGTATTTCTATAGAACCTGTTTCCTTGTCTGATTAACCTGTTGGGGGTGCTTTTCTCAATTGTTGCTCATAGGTACTATATTGGCTTTCTGGGCTTACATGCACAGATGAGAACTTTATAGCCAAATCCGGTGCTCAACGTGTTGCTTCAAGTGAGGTTGTTGCATTGATTGCTCCAGATACTTCTCCAAGTGAGTTGACTCTATTTGATAAATGTTTTTAACTGCAGAATGTTAACTAAATAAACACATCATCTCAAGTATCAGAAGAGTATGAAACTCCTGTTTCTTGCAAAGTGCAAACTGTTTGAGACTTCAACCTATTTTAATGTATAGTTGAAGAAAACTAAGCAGAAGCTAACTCCTTGGACTTCTCCTCAGCCATTTGCAGAGCTGCTTTTATGTGCTTCAGAAAGTGCCTAATTGCCCATGGACAGAGCTTGCATTTCTTTCTCTACCTTGAAAATTCTGTATCATTTTTAGAATTAGTATTTGGCAACAAAAGTTAGGTTTTTACTGCTAAAATCTACTATTCAGGGTGGTTTTGGTTGCTAAATTCCGGCCTTGAGATTTAATGATGAACTATTGCGCTCTCTGGTGAATAAGGTGTCACAAAAAAAAGAAGGATGGATATTTAAGTGTGACTTCAAGCTTAAATGATGATTTGGTTATGTTTCACATTTTTTAGTTTGTAAGTTTGCTGCACATTTGATCTCATCTCTTCATTTCATAATTTTCACTGTGCTGGTTATCATCTTATGAATAGGTACTCCCCTAAGCTTTGTTTTGTGGAAGAGGTTTTGATGCCTGTTTGTAATTGCAGGAGGCTTGAACGTTGAAGGAGAATCGGACAGCTGGGATTTTGGTGTCGGTATGCATCATGGATTCTTTTGAAGCATGTCTGCAGTAGCTTGAATTATACACACATTCCATTCCATAATTCCAGAACACATTTCGTCCAAACATTTCAATCGGAAACCACATCAATTATATTTTTAAGTTGTCCGGAACATGCTCTTTGCATATAAACTCTTTTGACCTCCATCTAACCCAATCACTCTGTAAATAGGCAGATACATCTGACTGGAAAGGGATCTTGATAACTGTGAATGTTGCTTTTCATATTTATTTCTTTTACGGGGTGCGTGTGCTGAGCTTAACTTGAGATGAATATGGTTGAACCGGGAACATGACTGTTTGGCAGGCAACCACATTTGACTACTAAGAAGCTGGAATCTGGTTTATCAGACTTTATGAAGCTTAATCATACTGACTTCAGATTGACACATTATATCAGGCATTTCTACTTGTACTAGTTATCCTTAATATTCCTAGACCTTAGGGATCGGTTAAGTGTTTTTTTCTCTGTGCAAAAGATGTGTGAGGATATGTTATAATTTCCTTGACATGGTTAAAAGCTCAGGGGTTGAGTTGAACTAGCTCTTGTATTGAGTTTAGATTAGATCATTCCAAAATCTGTCTACTTAGCTTGTATTTTTGTTGTTTCCTTTTTAATTATTCGCTCACAAAATTAGAAATGTGGGCTTAATCCATAACCCTTTACACATATTCTAACTATATCTGAAAATATTACCTTGTCTGCAAGCAGTTACAACTGGAGTTACTATTGTTTCGTGATTTTACTCATTTCTGCGCATTAGTTAACCAATGATTCTGTACATTTTTGTACCAGGTGCTGGGTTCTATCTTAATGCAACACAAGAAAAGTGGAAGAATTGGCAAATGTATGACTATATTGTGAAGGAACTGCCATTACTTCTTAGTGAAAATTTTCCACAGCTTGATACTTCACGTGCATCTATATTTGGTCACTCGATGGGTGGGCATGGAGCACTAACAATCTATCTCAAAAATCTGGATAAGTACAAGGTATCCAAAATTATAAATTATTAGATTTTAATGATTTTAGATTTGTCTGGCTCACAAATTGCATAGAGCTGCAAGATATTTCAATCCTGAAAATGGGTAGAGTTTAAGCATGTACTGCTAAGCTTACAAAACTCTAGATGTTACTTGTAATGCAACTTCTATTCCTAAACATGTTGACATAACTCACTTTTCTTACTTTAGAGTGAAAATGGTTAGTATTTTCTAAACAACTGTTACTTCACTGTCAAAGTAAGTTATTTAGTGATTTTCAACTTTACTTTTCTTGCTTTAGAGTGAAAATGGTTAGTATTTTCTAAACAATGTTATTTCACTGTCAAAGTAAGTAATTTTGTGATTTTCAGCTTTAACCAATATAACATTATATTCATTTTTAAAATCTAGTTATTGACGTAACCACATTTTCCATAGGGCCCTCTTATCTCTTCCTTCTCTGAAGTAATATTACTTGAAAGTGTACACAATAAGTTTAGCCAAGCATGTCTTGCTTTGATCTACTTTAAGATGATACCATGCATTCATTCATAAAGCTCTTTAACGTCATTTATGTATGCATGCAGTTTCCTTTATTTTTACACGACGCTCTTCCGATCTCTCTTGTCATTTTCTAATTGTTCTTTTTTCCTTTTTCTTTTTTCTCCTTTTTTATTTTTCAGTCAGTTTCGGCATTTGCACCTATTTTCAATCCTGTACCTTAATTTTTATCTGAACTAATTGCTCTTGTCATTTTCTCATTGTTCATTTTTCCTTTTTCTTTTTTCTTCTTTTTTATTTTTCAGTCAGTTTCGGCATTTGCACCTATTGTCAATCCTGTAAATTGTCCATGGGGTCAGAAAGCTTTTACAAATTACTTGGGTGAAAATAAAGCTGCCTGGGAGGTATGATCTTTGAATTGGTATGCGTATGGTTTAAGCTTAATATTTACATATTAAGTGAATTTCCTGACCTGTGATGAACGATAAGAATGATTCAAACAAACAACTTAACCCACCCAACCCACCAAAAAAAAAAAAAAAAAAAAAAAAAAAGAAAAAGGGAGGTTGCCTTTTATTATATAATTTGTACTTATTTTACGCTTAGCATTCATGTGGAGTAAAAAACTTTGGATTCTTAGTTGCTGTATATTTGTTGATTTGCAGGAGTACGATGCCACTTGTCTCATCTCAAAATTCAACAGTGTTTTGGCTACCATTCTAATTGATCAGGTGAGAACCTAGTTTGCGTACACCTAATATTACAATGTGAACACAGATGCATGTTGAAACCAATCCAACAATTAGTTATGAGTTCATTCTCTCTTTGTTCAATCCGTTTTTTCAAATTCAAGCAAGATCGGATTCTGTGATTTATCATTTTATAATTGGAGCTGATTTCGGTTGACATTTTCATTTTCGTAATAATATAATACAGTATAATTACACTTGGCATATTGTTGGGTCCTATAAGAAAATCTTTTATATTCATTCAAATAAAGTGAACATCTTTTCTATTCCCAAAAATAGCATAAAACTATAAAAATTTGCATTTCCAAAGTAAATTGTAAGTTTATAAAGATAGATTCATGTATTTTTTTTCCCCAAAATCTGGACCCGTTTTGGCCGGGTCGTTGGGATCCTGAACTTTTGAAAATGAAGGATTTGACATACCCGTACCTGTACTTGACACCCATATCTGAGTCCGAGCATCATAGGTCCTAGAAGAAATATCTTCGATTTAAAAGTGGATGATGTTTGTACTTTTTCATGATGTGAGAGAACATTCGAATGCAAATTTTATGCTACAGGGTTACAGGAATCAAGTAACCAGTGGAGTTAAGTCCCGTCTTATGAATGCATTTTGTTCTGAGATTGTGTTCTGGCAAGGCGGTTGTTAGCCTAGAAAGAGGAAAAACAATTACAAAAGTGAAAGAACAGTGCTAATTTATACCAAAAGAGTCTTGTTGTGGAATAGTATTCAAGCTGGTGAAGAAATATTGATCATGGAAAATTGCCTTACATCAAGCTTAGTTCTGTGTTAATGGAAAAATATGTCAATCTAAAATGAGCCAAGAATAAATTAGATGTGGTTTTCTCTTCAAAAACAATACTACCTCCATCTCACAAAGATAGCCAGCCCAATCCCTATTTTCACAGAGATTTAAGATGAGTTAATTTAATGGTATTGGAAAAGCAAATTTAATTAGGGGCATATGAGTAAACTAATATTTTAACTACATTTTTAAAAAGAAAATGACATTTTGGGACGGATGAAATTATAAATACAAGACTATCTTTATGGGACGGAGGTGGTATTAGAATATTACCGGCAGGAATTAAAGTGAAATCTTTTCTTTTGGCACAAGAATAAATTGTTGCAGCTCTGAAAATAATGGATAGGACCCGATCATCACTGGCTGTTCCAGTCATGTTCGGCTAAGGACAGAATGAGTATTCTGTATGGTAACAAGAAGTTTAGTCCAAAGTAAAACTTTAATTTTCTCTTTCTTTTTCCTGTAGAAAATTGCATTTGTTCAAAAGAGAATCCTGTAATTTTTGCAGGGGGATGACGATAAATTCTTGAAGGAACAATTGCTGCCGCACAAGTTTGAGGAGGCATGTCGAAAGGCTAATGTTCCACTTCTCCTCCGCATGGAGCCTGGATATGATCACTCCTACTATTTCATTGCAACTTTCATTGATGATCATATCCGCCACCATGCCCAAGCACTTAACCTGTAATAACATATATATATATATATATATATATATATGAGCTTTACTTTCCAACCAAATCTTCAATGTGTGTGTTACCTAAAAAAACTCCAGCTCCAGATGATACTGTAATTGTCGGTACGGCTTTTTAGCTTATTATAATGGAAGCATGATCCTTTCACTTTATTTGTTTCCAATTTCTAGATTTTTTTCCCCTCTAAGCCTATATATATATATATATATATATATTCATTAGGATTATCGCTAGACACAATAAAAGGCAAGATCTTATTTTATTTGTTGTTTATAACCGTTTAAGTATTTTATTTTTTCACGCAATAAGTGCATCTAAGACAGATTATCTAAGGGCATTAATTTCTAGAAAACGGAAAACGTTTCTTAATTAGTTTTTTATGAGTACTCACCATTTAGAAGAGCTCAGAGATTTTACAGCAACCCTGTTTAACTTCTAATTGGCTTCTTCATTGAACTCTTCCAAAAAGTTGGACTTCAACCAAAGAGGCCAAAAGACTGCTAATTGCGACTGCTGGTGTTATATCGAGTAGTCTTCAATTTATTTATTTTTTGAAGTTTATTATTATATTGTATTTATTATTTAATTTAATTTTTTGCGAAAGGAGTAGATTCAATTGTTGAATATATCTTCATTGTAATAAAGTATGCAAGAGTTTCCACCGATAACTCAGGGTGATCTCTAACTTTGCGATTTTATATCACCTGATACAGCTAGCTGTTTTTACAACAAAAATGGGGTTATTCGAAAGGAAAAACATATATTCCAACCATATACATTAACACTATATTTCTGGTGTAAAATCTGGGAGCAAAATCCAATCTGATCTGCACATCGCTATTATACAATCCTGGACGGCTATTTCCTCCAGCAGTCTGCATAAAGCATAATTTGAGTTCAGCCGTTCTCCCTCATACACTGGCACAGTGCCATCTTCATCTCCATGAGAAACTCGAATTAGCGATCTGGGCAGTCGACTAGCAGCTGATTACCCCCGCTTAAATAACTCCTAGTTACATCTTTGGCAGCTTATGTTATAAGTCCACCACCAGGCTCCGGCCCTGGCTGGTTATGATTCCAGTCTTGAAGTGTGGAAGGGATAGCTGTAAATGCAGGTTCAATGTTCTCATTAACACTCTTTGTTGGCCTCTTTAACCTTTTTGGCCTTTGTTGTGGGGTGTCCATGTTCTGAGGAAGCTCATCCATCTCATAGTCCATTGGCACTGCACTAGGAGACAGGCCGAAATTTGAGTTCTTTTGACCCTTTGTTTTTGGTTGAGTTTGCTTATCCGAGGCTGTTTTCCTCTGCGCACATGGACAACATAGGCATATTAGTATGTGTAGTGTTATGAATGGACAAGTTTTATCGCCCATTAAAGAAAATGGTGGAAATTTGAAATTTTCATGCGAGTGAGAAAAAATGCAGCTCCGATCCGTTTTAACCTGTTTCTGTTTTGAAATAGAAATTGAAAGCTAACAGGGCTTACCCACCTTGTTCATCCTGGTTGGCAAGTAATCCAATTCCAAATAGAGAAAATATAAAATAAAACCAGCCACATATAATTCAATGATAAAAAAGTCAATAAAATAGAAATCAAAACATGTCCAGCTTCTGTGAACATTGTGGATTCCAATTTCTATCCTACACTAGGAAAAACTGATACTAATCGAAAGTAATCTAGTTAGGATAAAATATTATAGGATACAATCACGACCAACAAAGCAAGCAATTAGAATCAGAGATGACAATTTTAGGGAAATCTTTTAAAATGAACAAAAGAAAAATCAAGTTAGAACCGTCCTAGATTTCTCTTTTTCTTATTTTAAGGAAAAAGTCACCCATTCTGAAAGTGCTTGCCGTCATATCATAACTAGTTTCCAACTATGACCATCTCCTGACACCAACCCTCTCAGGAAAACATGTTCGAAATCCAGAAGTGAATGCAACTTGTATCTACGATTAACATCCAGGGCACAGGGAAAATCTCTTATAAAACTAGAAGATTCATACCGCATATGCTGCCTAAGGATGAATAATACAGATTATCACCTTTTTACTATTGAACTTGGTTTTATCTGCATCAGTAGGCTCTGATTCAGTACCCCGCAATTCAGGGTTTGCAAGATCCTCCAAAGATGCATCACCCTCTGCATCAATCCTTATGCCCTTCGTTCCTCCTTTCTTCTTCTGTCTATCTTTAGCCTGGTTTTGAAAGTCATGAAGCATTTTAATATCACGCAGCACATTCATATTCAAGTAAGGTGATTTGAAAAAACGAGAATAGGGGAGCCAGTTTTGAGTCCACCTGTTGTGAAACTTCTTTTAGTTTCTGCTCCAGTTGATTGTCGTCAATGAGCAACGATACAACGTCCTCTGGAGCCAGGAGAGATCGGAAGAGCACACGTCCACCTGTCATGACAAGCTGCTGCACCGTGTTTTTCTGACTAGCTCTCAGCAATATTTTTTCCTCAACTGTCTCTTTACAAATCAAGCGATAGACAGAAACCTATATGATTGGAATTCACTTCTAAATTTAGGATACAAAACCAATGACACTTCAGAAGATGGAAATTTAACTCAAAAAAGACATAATTATCTGACAGAGACAAGAGGCGAAACGTCAGTAGCGTCTAACAATCTCCATCAAATTAAACCCTATTCGGCTTTACAAGTAAAATTAGGGGGGACCATGGAATGAAGACTAACTTCAGGATTTCTTTTAAAATTCTAAACCAGTCATATAGTTTAGATTAGCAAATTTAAATAGTTCCACTGATATGAAAATCCAAGATATGACATAATTAGCAAATACTGTGTATTACTAATCACCAACCAACCAACTTCAATGATAAAAGATAAACTTGTCTCCATCAGAATAGGTTTTATGCTGCTCTAGTTATGTGCTATAATTAAAAACAAGGATGACGGGAAAAAGAAAAATCTAAAAAAAAGTAAGAAATAAAAAAAGACAGCTAAGAAAATATATAAAATAAAGAAATTGCATGCATTACATCAACGTTATCAAAAGCCATTTCCTTCCTCACAGAGAATTAAATGCTAAAATGGGCAAAGATGGACAGGCAAAACAGTCAACTTAGAACAGATTGATGTGCACAGGGTTAATGGAACTTCAATTTAGTAATGATAATGAAACTCACATCCTTAGTTTGACCCAACCTATGAGCTCTGTCCATTGCCTGTAAATCCAAAGTTGGATTCCAGTCACTTTCATAAAATATGACAGTATCAGCAGCTGTCAAGTTTATACCCAATCCACCAGCTCTTGTACTCAGCAAGAACACAAAGATGTCATTCCTACAAGAAGGAAACATTTTCGGAGAATTCAGATAGGTTTCACATTTATTGCATGCTCAATACAGAGGGTTGGATAAAACTGCAGAGTGCTAAAGAAAAAGAAGCTAATAGTTTAGAGCTTGTTCTTGGTAGCTTTATCTGAATCAGAAAATTTATCAACTGAATACCAACCACAAATTCTTCACAAAAAACAAATTCACATTTCCCAATAATTTTTCTTTACATTTCCACCACACATTCTTGATTCTCCTATAACTCTAACTTCTCTTTTCATAAATCTCCCAAAAAAAAAAGCTCTTAATCGTCATACGGTCAAGTCCTATCAGTACTATATACCAATACGTACACGGGCCAGACCAGAAAACCAAGAAAAAATTAAACACATACCGAAGTTGGAAGTCCCTAACCATGTCTCTGCGATCCATTATCGTGGAGGATCCATCAAGCCTTAGGTACCTATATTTTCTATAGTTCATGTAATCCTGCCAAATAAATCATGATGTCAGCAAAGGGAATGACAAGAAATTCCATAAATTTTTCTCCAAATAACATTAATTTAAAAGAGAAACGTATACAGTAATTCAGTCACAAAATAAATAATAAAATCACTTTTCCCCAACAAAAATCTCTTCCTAGAAAATTGGTTTGCGTTTGAAGGAAGATTTTTTGGCATAGTGAAATCCAATAAATTTAGAATCCGAATCTTATGAATTAGAGCATGAACGACATCACAAAGTCACGAAAATCGATCTTCATGTGGAGGAAACCCATCAAGCACGACTAGCTTCTTTCATCCCCCAACGTCCACCCCACCCAGAGTATAATTCTTTTAAGATATATGCTGATAAGTGAAACAAATTCAAATACCTCAAGAATATTTAACATTTTTGTCATCTGTGCAAAGAGAAGAACACGGTGATTTTCTGCACGCAAACGTTTCAGCAGTATATCAAGTGTTTGTAGCTTCCCGGAGTCCTAAAAGAAGACAATAATATCGTGTCAAAGAAGCAGTAATACACAAAGTTGTCAAAATAAGTACTAAGGGAGGAAAGCAGACCGTAAGCATCTTCGCTGGGTCAAATGGCTGCATGGGTGGACAAGACCCAAAAATCTTATATGTAAGCTGAAGAGCAGGTCGTGAAACATGCAATTCAGAG